>JAQPPZ010003044.1:3000000-3181885 GCA_028583015.1 Wollemia nobilis | reverse complement strand
TCCAAATAATGCTAGGAAATTCCACCTAATAAGCTGGGACAAGGTATGCCAACATAGAGATCGAGGGGGCCTTGGTATGAGAAGATCAACCAACATGAACATTGCCCTCTTGGAAAAATAGGCTTGGAAGTTGTTCACCAACTACAAAGCAGAATGGGTCACAATTATCCAAAGCAAATATCTCAAAAACATGTCCCTGATGGACAACAACATCCCTATTAATGGATCAGCCTTCTGGTGGGCCGTAATCCAAGTAAAATATCTTATCTTGAGAGGCACCCGATGGAAGTTGGGCACAGGTGCATCTATTAATTTTTAGGAAAATATGTGGCTAAAATATAAACCCCTCAAGGATCTCTCGAAGGTGTCCGGCCTTAGACCGAGTCTTGAAAGGATGTGGGGAAGCAAGGTAGAAAATTACATGGATAGGGGCAAATGGAAGATTCCCCCAAAAGACAACAAGCATCTTGTTTGGGCTAAGAAGATCCTATCTGAGATGCTAAGAACTACCATAATTCCCACGACAACCTCCCATGACTTCCCTGTGTGGGTGAAAACTAACAGTGAGGATTTTTCAGTCAATTCAGCCCATTTCCTCCTAGTCAACTCTCGGGTTCCCACTATTTCATTTAAGTTAGTTTGGATCAAGCACCATGTCTCAAAATTTGGTATTTTTTCTTGGACATCCATCCAAAACAAGGTCCTCACCACTAAGCATCTCATGAAAATGGGGATCCCTATCCCTAATAGATGCCACCTCTACCTTTCCAGCTAGGAATCTGTCAACCACCTCCTTTTAGAATGTGATTATGCTAGGGAAGGCCTAGACCACATGTTTACCACATTTCAAATCCAATGGGACTGATCCAACTGCCTCTTGGACATGTTCACTTAATGACCTACTCCCTTCAAAAATCCCAATATGGATTTCCTTTGGAAAATTTGTCTCCATCACTTCATCTAGAAGGTCTATCTCGAACATAATCAGAGGGTATTCTATACCACCTCCTACAATCCCATTTCCATAGCCATAAAAGCCATGTCATATGCTTCAGAGAACTCCAAATTTCTTCCTTTGCCCAAATCCCTCTAAATAGTATTGAAGTTGACATCCTCAATTCCCTCAACATCCCCATCCCCACCTTATCCCCCCCACTACCCATCCCTAGGCCAAAGCATACTGGATAATTCCTCTTGAGGTATTGGTGAAGCTAAATTTTGATGGAGCATCTAAAGGGAATCTCGGTCTGGCAGGGGCAAGGGGAGTGATCAGGGATCATAAAGAAAATATGGTTATGGCTTTCGCAGAGAATCTTCATAACCAAACCAACAATGTGGCTAAGGCATGTGCCCTTTGGAAAAGTTTACACCTAATCAAGGATTCACGCATCAAGCTCCATGTAGAAGGGGATTGATTACCTCAATATCATTGGCTATATGACCTCAAGCAAAAGTACCCCATGGAATATCATATCTCTGATCCAAGAAAATAGTGATATTTTAAGTCAACATTACCAGGTGGATACCAAACATGCATATAATGAAGCCAACCAGCTTGCTAATAGATTGGCCAACATGGGCATAATCCAAGCACCCCTGACCATGTGGCATGAGTCCTTCCCACTGGATGTCCTCCAAATTATAGCTTCAAAAAATCATGATAGGTATTCCAGACCCCTCCACACTAAACAATGATTTTTGGTTTCAAAATTTTGCAAGATTTGCTCCAGGTATCCCATCGTTCGAGAGCCTTATGGAGTGTGCTCCATTTCCACTCGATGATTGGCTGCCCCATAATTCTCCAATACAATCATTGTGCAGAGTTTGATTGTTTGTCTTCCCCTTCTTCTTCCCAATGCATTTCACCTAATCCCATAGCCGCCTATGCAGCCACACCTTCGTTCATTTCCCTACTGCCCTCCACATCTATAGCTTCCACCCATAAAATAAACTCCACCCATATGGATATGTTCCCAACACCTCCACCCAATCCCCACCTTCCTTGGATTGGCAACCGCATGTCCACCTATCACCCACCCATGATGCTCGGCATGGACTGCTTACCTCCCGCTTTGTATGTATTCCCTCATCTAAGTGTGGCCTACCTCGCTCTCTATTGCAAGCCTTTTATATGTTTCTCTTTTGCCACCCTCCCTCATATCCCCACCTTTACCACCATGTTATACCTAGAACCGAGTTCACTTTAGTTGGATGCCCTATCATCTACTTTATGCAGGGTTCCAGGCTCACCACACTTCTATCAAAGTTTTGAGGAGAAGAAGAAGATGTTACAATGAAATTTTTTTGTATGTGGTTGAATGCCCATGTATGTATCAAGAATATGCACTTCAAGGTCACTTCCCATCTCATTGGCAAGATTGCAAACCTGTGGCTCGCTTGTCACCTGGTTCGTCATGACAAACATTATTGGGACCCAAAATTGAAAGGATTCCCCAATTATCAAAATTTCTCATGGGATGGACATGCCCTGGAGCTCCAGTCCCTCCGACCCCTGTTTCCCACTATTTCTATTTATATTATGCAATACCTTGTCAGTGATGACCCTAAAAATCCTATGATCAACTTCCATCTCGCCTTAGTCAACCATGTTCGGGGGTATAGGCCTATGAACATTCAAGGTTTCCTCCACTGCTCCATGCATCTCTCGATGGTCGCTACCTACAAAAATGTGCCCCTCCCACCCACCAAGGGTTGTTTGCTATTATTTACTATCATGTTCTGTCCAATCCCCCCATTGCGGTGGCCCCCTTTCAGTCCTCTCCCCCTTTTCCTCCTCCTCTCCAGAGCCCTGCTCACTCTCTACCTAGTGATATCTTAGCTAGCGATGGTGTTCCCAGCATCCTTGTCTCCAAAAAAGGCATTACGACTGCCTCCTCCTCCAAGCCATCCCCTCCCCCTCCAAGCCCGTCCCTTCCATTTCCAAACCCACCTCTTCCCCATACAAACCCACCCCTTTCCTCTAGCAATAAACCTCACTTGGTAAAGCACAAGGTTAAAACTGAGGAGATGTCCCTTCCAATATGTAGGTCTTCTAGGGCTAAGAAAACCAAAACTAAATCTATCCAGAACTCACCCATGGAGGTTGAGGACATCAGCGGGGATTATGTTCCCACCTCTGGCATCTCAAACCATGTCACCAAAATTTTCTTACGGAGTTTCATATTGGCATTCAAAAGTGTGAGCTCTGCTCTGAAGCAAGGCCTTCAAAAGAGTGCTAAGCACACGTAAGAAGACATCATGGAGGTTGACCCCTAATATTATCGAAAGATGTAAGTTTTTTGAAGGTTCATATGGGAGTTCCTATTGTGTTTTTTGGTGTCTATTTGTATCCCTTTTGGCTACCTACTTGGTTGGGTTTCTCTGTGTTAGCCCTAGTGAGGGCCTTAGTCACTATCCATGGTTTAATTATGTTTGGCTCCAACATCCCCTACATGGGCAAGCACCCTTTATCTATCGACGGTAATATCCCCTATGAGGGAATTTTGGCAACATTATCCCCTATGTGGGATTGGTTAAAATGGCACAGGTCGATCCCTTATGGTGAGGTATTTTAAAATATTAATGTATATCGACCCCTAGAAGGTTTTGTATATTTGGGGTTGGGACCCAGTTAAAACCCTTATAAATAAAATTCCAAATTACCAAAATAGAAAAAAAAATGTGTAGGCTACTGAAAATGCACCTTGTGTGTCAAGGCCAAACATTGATCAAAAATATTTGTTTGAATGTAAAAATTTTATTTTGCAAGTCCATGGTTGCATTCAAAATCAAAAAAGTATTGTTTCCATTAAATATAGTAGAAAATATATTTTTATCAATATGTCTTTGACTAAGAGGTTGTAAGGTCAAGAAAATAAAATCAAGGACATACAAATTGAAGGATAAAATGTTCAAATTTTTGAAAATTTGAAGCTCACCATGGATAAATATGTTTTACATTCAAATTTTTATGCTATTGAGATGAATGATATAAAAATTGTTCTTGGTTATCCTTGGTTGCATTATTTGGATACTATTAATATTACTGTACAAAATAAATTCATGAAATTATGGTACCAAAAGAAGAAGATAACATTATAGGATATTTGTCAATGTAAGGACAAACATGTAGTTATTACAAAGGAACATACTGAAGAACAAGCAAAAAAATATGAAATAGAATCTCAATAGGAGAACAAGTAAGAAGTAAAAGAAAGATATAAAACAAATATAAAAAGCAAGAAGGAAGAGTAAAAAAAAGTAGAAAATCAAGTTAAGGTTGCACCATATAGGTACCCACACCACCATGAGAGGAAAAAATCATGGAAACAGGGCTTGAGGCAGCATAAGAACAATGAGGAACATACAAGGAACCAAAGGAGACAACCCTTTGGATATGCTACAAGTCATAAATACAACTACATATGGATGAAGAAATATGACATGCATACTTTCAACACATGGAATTGGCATCAACGAATACCACTACCAATCATAGTTCCACTTGTATGGATGGATTATTGAGATTGGTACCATTATTCAGCATGGCTTAGAAGATCATATTATTTATCCTCTTATAATATTACGAGGATGAAACATTTGTAAGGGGGATGGAATGCTAGGTACCAAGATAGGTAATTAATATTGAATAATTTAATATTTTATTGTATAATGGTATGAGCCATAAATTAACTATTGAGTAAAGAAGGCCACATGTCAAAATAGAAAAAGGTATGTCATAGAATCGTATTTGTAACCATTGGGAGAATATTTTCATATGTAACCACAAGTATTATCATATTATTATGCACTTTGTAACTCATGGAAGGTGAACCATCACATTATTGTATAAAGAGATGTGCCCCATTGTGAAAGAAATCAATCCATGATGTATTCTTGGAGAAGTATTAGCTCGTGGAGCTAGAAATCTTGTGGAGTGGCTTCCTTACAAAAGGATCATTATATGGTGTTGCTCTACCTCAAGGGTATAATAAATCTCTATTTTATTGAGAAAATTATTGTACAATTAATTTATTGGTGGATGCATGTTGAATATTTTGATATATTATTGAAAAACACATAGTATAAGAAAAGAGGTTCATTACATGCTTCACGTGACACTTGGGATGAAGTTGATCTTACATAATTTTTCAATATTTGAGTGTGAAGAAGACTAAAGTAGAATATAGTAGGACAAAGCTAGAATGAATTCAAGTCATGCACCATTCAAAGGTGTAACTGAAGCATTTATGATGCTATTAGAAAACCATTGAACCAACACTTGCATTCGAAAGATCTCTATCATATTTAGAATGCATTTCAAGAATATTTTGATGCCATATGTGAAATAGAAGAAGTACCAACCTAAGAGAAAACTAGCATAGGTCAAAGAGGGCTTTGACTGCCCATGAGCACTATGCTCCAAAAAGCTTCTAGTCGACCACTACACAAAATTATTAAGGTACAGGTTGAGTTATTATTTTCTTGCTTTAAACCTAATTTTTGGATTAATAAGGGTCAAATACATCTCCTATTGCAATATTCAGAATTATTTATCTACTAAGAAAGCATATTTTATAATTGTTAATATTTGCAAAGGTTACCAAGGAGAAATAAGGGTTATTATTAAAATTTAAAATAATTTGCAAATATTATTTTTTAATATTTCCAAATTTGGGATTTATAAGGAATACAACATCAAGTTTAGGAATTCAAAATTATAAATCATTAAAAATCAACCAAAAGGGGTATTTAAAGAGGTTTATTAAAGTTTTTCAAAGGTTCAAATTTTTTATAATATTGTTGTCTCAAAAACACTTAAATAAGAGAAAAATAAATCCAACATCAAAACCTCTTCAAAATTGAAATAGTTCTTATTTCAATAGGATTAATAAGGAGATAAAATTTTGATTTTGGTGTTTACAAAATTTCACAAAATCAAACTCAAAATTGAGCTACAATTTACAAAAACACTATATTGATCATATATCCTATCCAAAAAATCCTAGGGAGTCATAAGGAATTCTACAAAACTTGGTAATATTAGCATTTATAAAAATATTATCAAGTTCTAAATTCATTGGATAGATGTAAGCTTCCTACAAAACTTAAAATCTTGTTAGGTTTGTGAACTCTCATCATTAGGGAGACATATTGAAGTCCACAAAACCTAATAATTAAGAAAGGTTTTATCAAATCAGGCTTATATACACTAAAGGTTACATATATCTTAATATTGGGAGCTATGAGGTAGACTACTCTATCTCAAATAATCCAAGTAATAAAAATTCCTACTAGCATGCTAAGCAACACTCTTAGAAGTGGAATAAGGAAAATACCAATATGGATTAATAATATTATGGACTACAATGATGAAAAGGGTAAATAAAAGGAAGAACCAATACAATGTAAAATAAGTTCTAAAATTAATAGCTATGTAAAGGAAGATTCATCCAATGAGTCCCATGACAACTATACCAAATGAGACTCAAAACAGTAAAAAAATGATCAACAAGTTTTTATACAAAAAGGAAAATATGGAATAGCTTCAATTATGCACATATGGTTAGAAGGTCTTATCAAGGAGATATAAAAACATGATATTCCTAAAATAGACTTCAAAATTGTTAGATCATCTCTATTGTGCACCTATTGCAATCAATATGGTCATGAAAAGACCAATTGTTGGAGTTTCCATCCATGCAAATATTGTGATGGGAAAAATCACTCATATTTTTCTTGTCATTTCAAATGTAGGTACTATAAGGGTTATGAAAGAATATTACTACAAAGAATAAATTGTTATCTATAGGAACTTATTTTAGATGGATCTACTAGAATCAAACTCAAGTTTGATACTTATTATGGACATAGAAATAGGTCTTACATAGGTACAAAATAAAAGATAAGAACCTATTCAGATCCACTTGTGACATACAAAATCATGAGAATACTTGTTCATCAAAGATGCCTAACATAAAGGGATAAAGAATTAGAAAATATCAAAAGCCGTGACATGAAGACTGAAGTTACTAAAGAAGAAGAACCAATTCAAAGTCATCCATTGGAAGAATATCCACATTGAATACTAATGTATTCAATACCCAAATAATGTAATATAGGGGGCCAGGGTTATGCATAAGGGGTTGGACTCAAACTGTACGTGTAAAAAATGGTGAATCCTAATCAAAATCAAGGTGAATCATGGCGAATCCTAAACAAATAAAATCAACTCAATCATCTTCATACAAAAATTTGTGGTATTTGAAACCGTAAAAATTAAGGTCATGTTTGGGACACATTTTGACCTACTAAATCACCTTATACCTTGATAGAAACACCACCATTAGATCGGTCTCGAAACAATCTTTCCAATGAGTAAAAATATGCCTATGTTTGGATATATATTATGGCAAATTGACCCTAAGAAACAAATTGGTCTTGAAAATTTTAGGCGAATGGGCCGACATCGAGGGTCCTCATATTCATCAATTTCCAATTTTAAAAATCCTAATATTCACCCAATTTGCGAATATTTGCCACTATGCATAACTCTATAGGGGGGTATTAGAGTTAGATTCTATTACATCATTTGGATAATGTAAATGTACCTTTCAAGGTACATACTTAGGAAATTAGATTAATTTATGGGGGAGTTATCTAGTTACTTTATGCAATGTTACAAATACATAAGTGTCAATGTGCAATTTGTAAATGTTCAAGGTGTCCCTTCTGCAACTAGGTAGATTGTTGGACAAGGAATTTATCTTCCATTATAAAAGGACTTCATTGTAAGATATTTTCAAGATAGTAGGTAGTAGTAGTATTATTGTGTAACTCTATTAGCGATAAAGTACAATATAGTCTTGTAGCATCTTGCATTGAGTGTCCATTTCCTCCATAGCAATATTGTATTCATTTCCATCATTTTTATTTATAACATATTTTTGCAATCTCATAAATTTACTTTCTCTCATATTTCTACATCTTATGATTGTCATCTCCCATTGTGATCTACCTCAAAAGCTAACACCTTGATAAAAGGTTATATGAAATAATCTAGCTAGAAATATAACAAACTTATGCACATTACCATAGCTATAGTGTTGGGGCTTTGTTTCTAAGGAATAGATAAAAAATGATTTCAACTAGATTGCAACTAGTCAATGTCTTAGGGAACATTAATGTTAGAATTTATATTATTTTATAGAAACATACAAAATCAAAAAAATTATTCAAATCTTACACAAAAATTAAAAAGGACAAAGAAAAAGGATTTGGTGGGAACTCGTAGGTACTATCAATAATCACTATGTACATAGATAATAATGCACAATATTTCAAGGAGATAAGGAGGAGTGCAAATTTTGAAACAAGTGTTGGTTAAGCTTTCTTGAGGTCATGACCAGTTAATATGTTTTCCATTTAGAACCCTATAAACCTTGAAATAATATATTTTTATAATATTTTATTCTCGAGGGTTGGTCTCTTAACCTTGACCTAAAATAAAGATGTAATTGGGTATAAATAATCCACCTCATATACCATTTCTTTAATGGTTTGAGTGTATTGTTTTATTCTCTTTAAGGGAAGATAGCTTAGCATCCATGAACAACCCATCATATATTGTGTTCTATCATATGTTGTGTATTTCTTTTGACAAGCAATATTGGGTAATGTTTGATTACATTTATTTCTAGAAACTACTATGAAATCTAACATGGTATTAGAGTGGGTGTGAATATTCACTATTTATTTGCTTATATTGGTAGTATATTTCTCCTACATCTTCTCTTGAGGATATTTTTCAAAGGGGATTGTAGAGAATATATTTTTTATGTTGATGGCATAATATGAAGAAGGATATTTTATGAAAAATATTAGTTGAATTTGATAGCAAGGATCTCATTGGAATTAACAAATTTGCTTTAGGAAAACTATTGATTGATAGGTTCATCTTTTTCTCTCATTTAAAATCAATCTTGATTTAATATAATTGATCAGAAATATGTGTTAGTTTCAAGATTGACTTTCTCTAGGTATTTTGAAAATCTCATTTTTCTTTCATAAATTTTAAAAAGATCTATTTTATTTTCTCTTTCAACTTTTGATGTCCAATAACATCATTGATGAGAGAAGAAATTTCTTGGTCATAAATAAATAAAGAAAAATATATTATTATTTTTAGATAGATCCCTGGTGTTATAGAAGTCATGGATGAGCTCTTGATATTAGTAATAACCTCTAAGCCACTTGAAAATATTGCAAAATTGGTTTAGAAATATTTTTGTTACATATGCATGAGAGGGTTTGAAAGATTCTATTTGATAAAATGGTTATGTAGGGAAATTATAGTATATATAGATGAAATGTTAGCATTTTGTATTCTTTATGAAATTTTAGGGGATCATGTTTCAACATTTTTTTTCCTTTTTCTACAAGTACCTCAAAATCATGTTTAAAAATTTCTTACATTTCCATCCAAATTTTCAATTTTTAAAAATTGAATTTGAAATATTCTAAAGAATATTCTATGAAATCAACAACAAAATGCAACAATATGGTGTTTACCTTTCTAGTGTGCCATAAAAACATCTATCATGTAAGATGATGAAGATAAAACCCTAGTGTGAGGAACGGAATAAAAATCATAGCAATAGTGTTTACCTTTCTTTGTCTTGTAACCTATCAAACAAGGTTACCTCATAGTCAAACATAGATTATCTTGTAATCTATTGTAAAATATCACACCTTTAAATGCAAATGGACCTTTTAATATATCACACAAGATTATAAATCAACCTTGCAATCTATCACACAAGATAGCAAACCAACCTTGTAATCTATCACACAAGATTATAAATCAACCTTGTAATCTATCACACAAGATTACAAATCAACCTTGTAATCTATCACACAAGATTACAAATCAACCTTGTAATCTATCACACAAGATTACACCTTTAACACAAATATATCAAACAATATTATAAATTAGCTAGATAACAATTGCCCTATTAGTTTAGCATGGTTTCAATCTTTTCGCATCAAATCCATCAATCGATTATTTTCTAGAGACCAAAATTTTCCCAAAGTTTTCTTAAATTTTTTCGAATATTTTTTGAAGCATCAAATTCCTTTTTCAATATTTGGTCTAAAGTTATTCACTATTCTTTTTGTCAACAATTGCATCTTGTAGCTTTCAAGTTTTCCATTGCAACTTGAGCCACAATTTTTTTCAATATATACATATATATATATATCTATATATATATATGTGTGTGTGTGTGTGTGTGTGTGTGTGTGTGTGTGTGTGTGTGTGTGTGTGTGTGTATGTATGTGTATGTATATATATATATATATATATGAAATTTAATCTCTTAAATTTGATCTCAGACTTCCTTTTATGATTTCACAATTTCAATATAAAATTGTAGTTCAATCCTTCCATTTGAAAAAAAAGTTATAACCATAATCCTTCTATTATCTTTTATTGGGTGGTACCATTAACTTAGCATCCAAATAAACATCATTCATAATATTATGACTACTTGTTTCATGTGCATGATATATTGACTACTTAAGTTATTTTTCCTTTAAAGCACATAACCACTTAGGGCTATAATCAACCAAGCATCTAGGATGTTATTATTATTTTTATTAGGTTTACTTTCGATAGATAGAAAAGGTTCAAATCTTAATGAAATAAAAGATTCAAATTCTAGACTTAATCCACCATGTGGTTCTATATTTCAATAATAATAATTAGCATAAATTACCTTGGTTGGATTAGATAATTATTCACAATAGACAACCTCAAATTATAAATTTACCACAATAAGGAAAAAAAATTCATGTAAGGAATCCACTACATTAAGTCTACAATATCCCAATGGGCATGTGATCACTCTGACTACCAAATGGTAGCTATTTATTAAAATGAGGTGAATAGATTTTATTCTATCCTTATTGCTTCCACCAGAGTGGTGTGGGATAATGGTTTTAAATTTTAGCCAAGAGTATGGTGACTTGATAATTCATCTACCAATCATCACCAGCACATGGTAGAAATATAATTATTAGAAGGGTCAATAAAAATTATGTAGATGTTATTCTAGCTATCAATCATCACATGTATCCCCAACCACCACCAAGCCATTTAGATGGGGGCAACATTCTCCCTTGGGATACCTATTTAGGCTCTAGTGCATCACTTGTGGGATGATGTTTAGGAGTCCTTTTTTTGGAAGCTCTCATCTACTCAACCTGAATGTAGTTGGTTGCATAGGGTAGTTTTTAGAAGCTATAAGACTTCAAAAAAACACCTATTATATACTGTAATTAATCAAACTATTATCTCTTATCGTATCAGTAGTACGAATGGAGGTCGAAGATTAGGGTACTTAATCCCAATATATTACAGAGATATTTACAAGGGGGTTTAGTAATTTTGGGGTATCAATCAGGCATACTAGCCCTACATTTTATAATAGCAAGGACCTTGTATGCTATGACTCAAGATGACAGTGATAGATCAAGACTATCTATAATGGGGCATTAGAGGAGGTATTTAATGTGTAAGTTTATCTGCTATAAGAACCCAGTAAAACTAGATGATCATACACCTAGAATAATGGATTCAACTCAATACCTAGCCTAGTGTGAATGAAAGATAAGGATGTTATTTAGATTAATACATCACTCATGAACATGATCCAATAAGAGGTCCAAGAGGTTTATTGGAGATGGTAACTACCCCTAGCAATCATCATAGGCTATGAGTGTCAATAGATCAACAAAGGTGTTACAAGGTACACAGATCTCAAAGTAACTTGTTAGAGAGGTCTTTCTTTATCAGTGACTGGCGTAGTAGAGGTCAAACTGAATGATAAATGGTAGCTTACCTCCATTTTATCTATTTAAATATCCACCATAATTACTATAAACTGGAGCTAAATCACGATATTAAATACTACAAATTAATCCATCAATGGCCTAGGTCATAAATAAAAGGTTTGATTGCTTCCAATTTAAAACTATAACCAACTACAAATGTCCATTGCTATGAGGGGTCTTAAAAGCAAAAAAAGAGATACCCCACATGTATCCCATCATGGGAATTAGGTGGAACAATAATGCCCACACACTAAGTAGGTGGTAACCACCTATCGGTGGTCATGGTAGAACTACCAATGATGGTGAAAGTTTGAACATATTAGAATATCACCCTGGGTTTGACATATATTAGGTCTTGGCATAGCCACTAGATCATCACATTATCCCTTTTTGATAGCTACTGGACCAGAGCTTAAGACATTGGTCACACTCATTCCCAAGCTTAAAATATAGGTACTGTCTCAAGAAAGGTAGATTGAAATACAGGTGCCTACTAATGCATGTAAATAAATGGTTGTAGTACTATGATAACAAACATACGCCCAAATAAAATATTACACATAATTGCATAACCATATTAGAATATTACATATTTTTTTTGAAGAAAAAAATTAATGGTATGAAGCAACCTAATAAACTCGATTTCTTATCATTTGGTGGGGGAGTTTTGAACGGTTTTGAGCTCTGGCGATTTGGCGGGAAACTTTCTGAACCATCGTCGGCCGAGGCTCTAGGGTTTCTGGTGGGAAGATTCTACCAGGGACTCAGGTGGTTTGTTATTGTTTTTCGCTGACGGCTCTTTCGTTGCCCCGGGAGGGCCCAATGGGGTCTCCTCCAGGATTTCTCGATGGGAAAAAGACCTCTTATGCCGAGATATTAAGAGAAAACCCTGCGTCTTCCTCCGATGAAGCTCAACGGAGTGCTTACCATTCGCTATCCAAGAATGCGGGCAAGGGTTCTCCTGTGCACAGAGTCAATGGATGTCTCCCGCAATCCGCTTCTGCACCGAAGATTGTCATAGAACCAAAGCTGGTCGAGGATACGATCAACTACCGTGCTACTCATGACCTGATTTGCAAATTCATGGGTATCCGACCCACCCTGCACTTTCTGCACACCTGGGTGAGACAAAACTGGGAGCCTATCGGTGAGTACTCCTTATGGCCCATAAGCAATGGGTATTTTATTATTAGTTTTTCCTCCTTAGCGGATAGAAACAGAGCATTTGAATCATAAAAGAGGAGCCATGGCCCGGCAGGGTTATTTGTCCAACCGTGGAGAGCGGGCTTCGATCCTCGCATTGAGCCCACGGCTGTCCCGGTTTGGATCCGGCTGTATGCTCTCCCGATGGAGTTTTGGGGTGAGCAGATTCTTGAATTGATAGGTAACTCTCTAGGTAGATATTTGGGAGTTTCCAAAGATACCATAGAAGGAAACACTGCTATTTTTGCTAGAATTTGTGTAGAACTAGATATTAGCCAGCCGCTACCAGCCGAGATGGAACTGGAGTTAGCAGGACAATCCTGGATACAGCAGTTAGACTATGAAGCCCTACCTTTCCGATGTAGAGTTTGCCATAAGCATGGCCATTTGGCTAGGTTCTGCCCGAATATCTTGAGCACCAAAGCGGATGTTCCACAGGGAATGCCAAATCGCCCCCGAGAGGGTAAGCCCACTCCGGTCAAGGAACCACCCATCATTCCCCTTGGTTCTGATGCCCAGAAAGATGGCTTTGAACAGCAGAAGAGAAGAAGAAACAAAAAGAGAAATGGCAAGGAGCAAGCTCAACCCAAGCCAACCAACCGGTATGAAATCTTCAAATCTCTTGTGGATCAAGAAGACCAAATTATGGAAGGAGCAGATGGGAACCTTGAGGATAATATCATCCATTCTCATGCTCCTCCCTCACCAACCCCTGTCCTAGAACAGGTGATTGACTCCTCTGAGATTTTGCAGCTAGAAAACCTAGGGGCATTGGTAATCCACTCCCCAGAGACAGCCAGTTATTAAGGATGTCACCATGGGAAATGCAGAAAAGATCAGAGAAAGACCAGCTCTAGGGATTACCTGTGGAGA
Organism: Wollemia nobilis; assembly: GCA_028583015.1. NCBI lineage: Eukaryota > Viridiplantae > Streptophyta > Pinopsida > Araucariales > Araucariaceae > Wollemia > Wollemia nobilis. The sequence goes on along the minus strand of JAQPPZ010003044.1, from coordinate 3,167,914 downwards.
AGAGGTCAAAAAATAGTAATTCCCAAGGGGCGGGCAGGAAATCCAATAAGGATCTAATTGCAGTGCAAGGAGATAAGCTAATCAATGGAGGATTGGCGAGAACAATTGATTCTTATTGCTCCCAAGGTTTCCAATGATTATTCAATCTTGGAATGTGAGGGGTTTAAACAAAGAGAACCCATCAATCTGCTGTTCAAAGACTTTTAGAGAGAAGTAAAATAGACTTTCTGCTCATTCAGGAGACAAAAATGTCTTTAGACCTTATGAGTAAAACTGTCAGTCGAATCTGGAGGGGTGCTGGACATATGGCTGTGGCTGCTCTAGGTGCCTCGGGAGGGATTGCTACTCTTTGGAATCCTTTGGCGTGGATAGCAATAGAACATATAGCTTGGAGGGGTGTCCTCACATCTCTTTTTAGGAACATTGTTACAGCTGAACAAGTCTTAATTACAAACTTCTATGGGGCTCGTAACATCGATGGTCAGCGGTCTCAATGGAAAGTTGTTCAAAACATGAGGTCCTCCCGGGAAGATTTTGATTGGATTATTGTTGGGGACTTCAATGCCAAATTATCTGCCAGGGATCAGGAAGGTGGCATCCCAGTTTTGGATACAGGGGACCGGCTTTTAATTGCCCAAGTCCAGGCCTTTAACCTTGTTGATATCAAAGGCCCTGGTACGAACTTTACCTGGACTAATAAGAGAAGAGAGCCATACAACAGGAGGGTTAAGCTTGACCGGTTTCTGGTCTCGGAGGAAGCTTTTGTTAGATGGAATATCAAATTTCAGATTTTGGATGGCCCAGTCTCAAATCACTCTCCCATTTTGCTGGAGGGAGGGACTATGTCGTAGCAAGTTACAAACCATTTAAATTTGAAAATTTTTGGTTGCAAAAAGAGGACCTCCGAAGGAAAATTCCACAATGGTGGGAAGAAGGTCGTCTCCCTTTTGGGACAGCTATGTTCAAATTTCATAAACAACTTCTTTTTGTTAAGAGTAAACTAAAACAATGGAGGCAAACTAACAAATCTGATTTCCAGCTCCAACGGGCTCCCTTGTTGACCAGATGGAATGAGGTGCAAAAACAATTCAGTGGAAGGAATCATTTCCGAGCATCTTAAATCCGAGGATGATGCTTTACGCAAAGCGGTTGAGGACATTGATAATCAAGAAGAGATCTACCGGAAACAGAGAGCAAGAAACACATGGTTATTAGAAGGAGACAGAAATACAAAATTTTTCCATCGCTCTCGCTCGTGCTAGAAGACAATTGAATAACATGGAACTCCTTCAAGACGAGAATGGAAACTCTTTTGACACTCTCCCTGATATGCACTCCCACTCAATGGAGTATTTCTCAAACCTCTTCAAGGAAAGTATGGAGCATGATGTGGAAGCCCAAAATGAAGTCATTGATGGCATTCCCTCTATTATCTCTCATGAAGAGAATCAGGCCCTTCTTAAGCCCATTGATCGTGATGAACTCAAGAAGGTGGTCTTTGGGATGTGCACTGGAAAATCGCCTGGTCCTGATGGCTTCCCTATTGAGTTTTTTTAGGCCTTCTGGGATACCCTGGAGGAGGATGTGCTGGCTGTCATTGAGGAGTCCCGAACTAATAAAAGAATGCTCAAGGCTCTAAATCACACCTTTATTACCTTAATTACAAAAGGAGAGGGGGGTTCACATTTCTGATTTCAGACCTATTGCCTTATGCAATGTGATTTACAAAATAATCACTAAAATTATGGCTGAAAGACTAAAACCTCTTCTTCATAATATAATCTCCTCAGAGCAAGGGGGTTTTGTTGAAGGGAGACAGATCTTGGATGGAGTGATCTTGGCTCAGGAGGCTATCCATACTATGCACAATTCAGGTAACAAAGGAATGTTCATCAAATCGGATATGTCTAAGGCTTATGACAGGGTAGAGTGGGGCTTTTTGGTCAAGATGTTGGCAGCCTTTGGTTTTTCTCAAGACTGGATTGCCTGGGTCATGAGCCGTATCTCTACGCCTTCATACTCTGTTTTAATTAAGGGGCTTCCCTCGCCACCTTTTGGAGCCTCTCGGGGTCTTCGCCAAGGAGACCCTTGCTCTCCTTATCTCTTTCTCATCTTGGCTGAAGGATTAGGCAGACTCCTCCTGAGAAGAAGACTTCAAGGACAGATAACAGGAATTAAAATCGGGCTGAAGTTTTGACTCATTTATAGTTTGTGGATGATACTGGATTGGTGGGAGTGGCCAGCCTCAGGGAAGCAAGAGGAATCAGAGATTCTCTAAACGTCTACCTCCGGGCCTCTAATCAAGTCATCAATGAAACAAAATCCAAAGTGGTCTTCTTTAATCTTGATCAAAGGTCACAAGACAGAGTTATTGAGATCTTGGGATTCACTAGGACCTCTCTTCCTGTAGTTTACCTGGGGGTTCCTCTGCATTTCAAAAAACTGAAAGCTGATTTCTGGAAGGACCTTTTGGATGGCATCAAAGAGAGAATGAATCACTGGTCTCATAGATGGTTAAGCTATGGGGGCCGACTGACTTTCCTGCAGTTTGTTATTCAGGCCATGCCAATTTATAAATTCTCTATCCTGGCTGCCCCTCCTTCAATTTGGAAAGAGCTGGACAAAGCGGCTAGAAGTTTTCTTTGGGAAGGTGCCAAAGGAGAGAGGAAATGGGCCTTGGTTGGATGGGATAAGGTCACCCAGCCCAAGGAAAAAGGTGGGCTGGGATTAAGAAGCTCCAAGTTTAACAATCAGGCTTTGGCTGGTAAACTGTATTGGAGGTGGATTTCCCAGCCAACGTCCCTCTTCAGCAGAATCCTCTCTAGTAAATACTTGGGTCTTGTTCACCCCAATGACTTGGGCCGCTTTCCTTTGGAGGGTAATGGATCATTAGTGTGGCAGGCTCTCAAGCTTGGATCTCGCATTATCAAAGATCAATTGTTCTGGAAAGTTGGGAGAGGGGAGAAGGCCCGGTTCTGGACTGATTCTTGGGATCATAATCCTCCCATTCTTGCTGTGTTTCCTGAATTGCATCCGTTAAAATCAGCTCTAGAAGATAAGGGATGGATCCATATTGAGAGCTACTTCAATACCAGCCAATTGGGGGAGTATAAGATTCAAAAGTTCAAGCGACTGGGTGAATGGCCAATTCCAATCCCCCCAGAGCAGGCTCCAACTCTGGAAAAATCTTGTCGAACGGTTTCTTACCGGGAGAGATGAGGAGGATGAGCTTGCTCGGGGCTTTGGGAACCTTGGGGTTTATACTCGTGAAGGAGGGCTATGATTCGATCCTTCCAGAGCCCCCCCCACACTCTTTTCCAGTTCAAGAATGGAGGAAGATTTGGCATCCCAAGGGCAGGCCGAAAGTGAACTTCTTTGCCTGGCAGCTTATGCACAATGGAATCCTGACCTTTGACAATCTCCAAATCAGAGGCATCATTGGTCCATCCCAGTGTGTTTTATGCTATAGGAATGAGGAAACTGCTGATCATCTTTTGTTTGATTGTCCTTTCACACAATAGATTTGGCATCGTTGGTTCTCCCATTTTAAACTTCAAGCTATTGGAGACTTGTCTCGGACCAATTTATGGGAAAGCTGGAAGAGAGGTAGATTTACATCTAAAGCTCTTCGAATTGGTCGGGAGCTTGGTTTCCTTTTTATTTGGTGGCAGGTGTGGTTGGAAAGAAATGCTCGTATTTTTCGTGAAACCTTCTCTTCGGTGGATGGGATATGGCAGGTCATCTGGAGCAAAGTAGTGGAAACCGTTGCCATCTATGCTGAGGAGGAAAATCAGCCTGCTTCTAAGCCTCTGGAAGAGAGAGCTGCTGATCTTGAGAGACAGGTAAGAAGTTGTTGGAAACCTCCCCTAGAAGGTTGGATCAAAATCAACACTGATGGAGCTGCAAAAGGCAATCCGGGCAATGCTGGAAGTGGAGTAATCTGTCGTGATCATGTTGGGGCTGTGCTCTATTGGGAATTGCAAGGTCTGGGATATGCCACAAACAATGAAGCCGAGGCCTTTGCTATTAAATCTGCTTCCATCTGGGCCGTCAAGCAGGGTCATAGAAAGATAATCATTGAGTCTGATTCCCAAATCCTGGTTGGCGCTCTTGATTGCATGAGGAACTTTGCCTCAAAAGCTTGGAGGTTGTGGATTCTGGTCTCCCAAATTAAAGAGCTTTGGAAGGAATTAGAGGATGTGATACCTGTTTATGCTAGCATAACTCTTAATAAGGCGGCTGATTTCCTTGCTAAGATGGGTGCTGAGAGGGAGGTTGGGATGCATCTGCATAGTGATATGCCTGTGGAGGATGCAGAGATTAGACAAGGCCTTGAACAAATTTTGAAATAATGTGCAGTGTTTTTTATGCTAAGGAAATTTTTTGTCGCGATATCGCGACCTGTAGTGCTGTCGCGGCCTCAAGCCGAAAGCTGTCGCGATATCGCGACAGGTTGAGCCTCCGCGGCCTTTGGTGGGTTTCTGTCGATATCGCGACATGTCGCGCTATCGCGACATGTCGCGCTATCGCGGTCCTTGTTGAGATCCTGTCGCGATTTCGCACCTCTTTTGAAGATGAAGAGCAAAGTTGAAATTTCGTCGCGATATCGCGACAGGTTGGAGAGTGGGAAGCTGCAAGGTAATCTTGTCGCGATATCGTGACACGTTTGGCACTTAAGCGGTTGGGAGGAAAATTGTCGCGATATCGCGACCTGTAGCGCCGTCGCGGCCTCGAGCTGGAAGTTGTCGCGATATCGCGACAGGTTGAGCCTTTGCGGCCTTTGGCGGGTTTCTGTCGCGATATCGCGACATGTCGCGCTATCGCGGCCCTTGTTGAGATTATGTCACGATTTCGTGCCTCTTTTGAAGATGAAGAGCAAAGTTGATAATTCGTCGCGATATCGCGACAGTTTGGAGAACTGGAAGCTTCAAGGTAATTTTGTCGCGATATCGCGACACGTTTGGCACTTAAGCGGTTGGGAGGAAAATTGTCGCGATATCGCGACCCTTTTGTGGCCTGAGAGTCGTTTAGAAACTTCGTCGCGATTTCGCGACGCCTTTGCTGGTTGGATGATGCGGAGACAGTCCGTCGCGATTTCGCGACCTTTTTGGCGCTTTGGTGCTCTTTGGAGTTGTAGTCGCGATTTCGCGACGCCTTTGCTGTTAGGCTGCTGGAAGGTGCTGTCGTTGCGATTTCGTGACTCTTTTTGCGTGCGGCTGCCGAGGGCCCTTCCTGTCGCGATATCGCGACATGTCGCGATTTCGCGACATGTCGCGTTTTCGCGACTGTTGGCGCCGACGCGGTCGAGACGGGGGTGACTGCCGCGATTTCGCGACATGTCGCCTTTTCACGCCCTGTTGTCTTCTTTGCCCTGTGGTTGTTAGTGCTGCCTTTGTGCTTTGCACTTGTTGTGTTGCTCTTTGCTCTGGGTCGGGATGTGTTCTCTCCCGTTTGTAATTGTTCTTTGTATTAATACAAGTTTTTCATTTTTTTCAAAAAAAAATAAACTCGATTTCTTGCTTAGTCTTCAAGCTTGTGCTCCCTTCCATGCTTCTCCAAATTTCCCCCTAAATCCTCTCATATTGATCCAATATCTTAAAATAGGACTTAGTACTCTCCCAAGGTCTTTTGGTTTCTGATCTACCAAGGTAGAGAGCATAAACCCTAAGCCCAAGATTTCCCTTTCTCATTTCTTTCATTGCATGCCTCCATTTATATATTTTTTCCCAACTCCTCCTCCTTCATTAGCAAGAAGGGCATTTATTGATAAAATATAAAAAGAAAACCTTTTTGGAGTTCATCCAAATAGTGGGATTCCTTTTTATCGTTTAAAAATTTGGGACAAGACAAGAGAGCGTATGGTGGGAGTACCTTGCTTATTTTTGGCCTTCCATTTTTTCCATGTGCACCTGCAAGAAAAATATTATTAATTTTAAAAATACTATTAAGAATGAATGGTATGAAATGTAGAATAATTCACCCACTAGAAAAATATGTATATTTTATTATTAATTTATAACCTTGTCTATTTTGGGGGCCTAATTTAAAATTGGATAAATCTTTGTACATATTTTTTTAAAGCGAGAAACCCCTTGCGGGGCTGCCTTGGTCTAAGAGACCATGACTAGGGGGTTCTACACTTTCAAAGTCACCCAAGAGTCATGCCTTGCCCTGCTCGCACCAACATTATCAATTGGATTTTAGATACCCAATTAAACTTTTTGGTAGGGTGGATATTTGAACTTGGGACCTCCCTTGGAGGATTGCCCTCTCCTATCAAAATCACCTACAACACTTGGGTGAATCAAATATTTGTACACATATAATTGCAATAAATTAGGTTCATTCTAATAAGTTACTTGTGTGGAAGATTATTACCCCAAATTAATCCTTTGACAAAAGCCTTATTTAATTTTCCCAAAACCTTACCAAAATCCCAATTGCATTCAAAAACCTTCCAATTAACTTGGTAGAGTGTAATTAGTCTTTAATTAGGGATTTTATAGGATCTTTAAATTTTACCATCCCCTAGATTTTATCAATTAGACCCTCTTATTAATTCTTGGAAGCATTAGAAAGGTTTGGTCAAAGTTAAAATTCAAGTATTAATTGATCCTTTGGATCAATTAATTTCTTCTAGGAAGTCCAACGGGTGGGCTATGACATACTATCCCCCTTGGATTAAACAAAATCCCTTGTGTTTCTCATTAGTTACTATTTTAGTTAATGCATAAAACAATAAAATCAGTATTAGTCCTTTACAAATAAGATAGAATAATCATCCTTTTACTTATTTCCAGTGTCTCATTCCTAATGGTAAGCAATATCTTCCATCCACGAGAGCACCTTGACCTATAAAAGTGTAAACTATCAATATTACCATGTTCTTAAAGCAATAAAACATCCATATTGCATTAATAATAAGTATTGAAAACATCATCAACATATAATTTTCATCATGAAAACAAAGCATCAAAGCATCTATCACAACATAGTCAATTATAGTAAAATTCTAAAACAAGAGAACTATAGAATATTTCTATATAAATGACATGGATTTATATTTTTCTAATAAATTAGACTCCATTTATCTAATTAAATGCATCAAAAATCTCACAAAGGAGTATCACACCATGCCTTAATAGCTCCTCTTTATGAGTTAACTTGTTTATGCACATGTGTCATCAAAGACTAATACATAATTTTCATACTTCTTTCTTCAAGATACCTATATATATTGAAACCATATTGGAAAACCCATTTGCCACTACTAGTGCATCACTATTGATGTCCCCTAGTACCCATTTTAAATTATTATATTGCAATATTTGTATCTCAAGAGACACAAATATCAAGTGCATTCCTCAAAAGAGTCTAAGGTACACTGCTTAAGACCCATAGAACATGGAGGGTTCACTTAGCTCTTCCACTTTGAATCAATAGTGTCTCAATAGTGGGAGGAGAAGAACTTTAACACGTCCAATACCTGAGTAACAAAATCCAATAGTAATGATCATATTTACTATGATTTCAATGCCATACTAATATTAATTGTTACACTTACCCCTTGTAAGATATCATTCAAAAAGTTCCATATTTCTTTCCAAGTATACCAATCATACTATCACTCATCGATAGTACCTATGACCACATTTATCCCTTGTAAGGTGTCATAACAATCACACTATCATTCATCGATAGTACCTATGACCACACTTATGACATGTAAGGTGCCATAAAAATCATACAATCACTCATTGATAGTACCTATAACTACACTTATGCCATATAAGCTATCATAATGATCCTAATTTATTCTATGTTAAGAGGGGATCCCACACTCTTCTTCAAGGATATATTCCTCAGCTATACCTCCTAAGAGTGTTCCCATATTAAAAAATTTCATGTCTAACCTTTCTCTATTTAGGTTACTTTTAAATCTTAACTAGAATAAGATTCTCTTTTATTAATTTTATTACACACTAATACAGATGCATCCTAAAATACCTCTTCTTTCCCTCCAAGACATTTTTCACTTGATATCTAGTAATTGCAGATAAAATTCAAGAAATCAATAGGTTAGGTAGGGTACTTAGTCCAAGCTTACCTACTTAGGACCTTCCAAAAGATAACTTCTATTTGGAATTGAGCCACTACTCAAAATTAAAACAAGAAGACTTCAGTATTAGGGACCATATAGTCCAAATTTTAATGAAATACATTCACATATATTAATATAATTCACTCATTAGATAAATATTGCTTTATATTACATAAGCAAAAACCCTCCTGGGTTACAATTATCATCCTTGCAATATACAATGGGTGGTTTTCAACCACTTTTGTAACCCTTAAGTCTATTTTCCTTTGGTCCTATCATTATTCTGTGTTGGACCTAAACCCTCAACTAGAGAAGGTGGTGGGGTAGGTGTTGTAGTGGTTGCTTGACCTCCACCTTGAGTCATTCTTCGAACAACTTGAGTGGTTCTCCCTCACCCAGGATATGTTCGAGCTACTAGTGGATATGATATGATTATTCCATAGCTTACCAATGCCTCATATTACATAGTCAATAATGCAATCTTGTAGTCTTCACTGGCCTGATGCAATTGTGTGTTTTTTACATATAAAGCTGTCATGGTTCTATATCTCCAATAATTTATTTTTACTTATTTTGACTTGAGCCTATCCCATTCTACTATGGATGCATCCATTTTAGTCTCTAATATCCTCCTTTCTTGAGCTCATAAACCATCTTGGTCCTACTCTAGTTGTTTAGTAAGATCTACTCAAAAAACAACCTTTGATGTACCTTCATCTTTCCTAATAGTTTCTTGCATAACCACATCCTTTTCAATAACTACATTGTCCTTGGCTCATTTCGAAACCATAAGAAGCCATTTCCTACTTCATATGGTGTGGATTATAAATCGGTAAGAACTAGGAATATGATCATAAGGATAACTATAGGGCTCGTTCCCATTGTGCCCATAAATAGCAATGCCAACCCCAACATAAGTGCTACCATTTTGCATTCCATGGGTAGAAATTTTACTTTCTGAATACTTACGGAGTAATGCATATTTGGTTCTCCCAAATTTTTAGATAATTTTAAGTTTATGATACATAGATTTTGATCATAAATTTTATCGAACGTACCTTGATTATTAAAATTCTATTTGACACCCACCGTCGATCATGTCTCGATTGATGGAGATGTACAATACCATCGATCCCATCATAGTTATTTTTCCAAATTTTCCAAGATAATAATTCTCCTTACCGAAACACTTGTGGTTGTATCATCTTGTTATGTGTTTCCCATTAATGTAGCCTCAAGGTGTCTTATCACTGCCCTTTTAGAGGCTCCATCGTATGAGCACACATTCACCCATGCATCTCTCTTTTATATGTTGTATTATTTTCACTTATTTCTAGCTTTCAAGGTTATGTTTAGATGTACGCAAGGTACTATTGCAAAAACCTTGATCACGATTATTTGTTTGATAATAATATAACTTTGTGCTAAGTTGAGTTTAGTTATCAATTTATAGTTCTTCCTGCGTCATACAGGAAATTTTTTTGGTATTCATTTTTATTGGATTATTTACCATGTTGAGATGCATATTTGCCTTATACAAGGGATTATTATGAGTTACTTTGAATTCTAAGTTAACTCTTATTTTCTAGGAATTATTCCTATGATTACATACTTCCCAACAATTTTTATGTTGCTAACTCTATCATCTTTATTTACCAGGGTCATCATACATGTAGTCATTCCTTATCACATTACTACTTTAAATCCCTAAAGATTAGAATTTTGTAAATCCCTAAAGAGGGCTCTTAGTGCTTCAAAAAACTGATGAATGTTTATGCCCTAGTTTAACTGTGTGTATAATACCACATGCATTGTGTAGATGGTGGTCCCTTTTTTAAATAATGTAGCACACCTTATTATACTTGACCACCAACTATGTGATTGGATGACATACTTTTTTGCTGAGTCAGGATACTTGGAGAGGTTGGCAAAGTCTCATGTGGTGGTGGTAATTGGGGTTTAACACAAATAATTTATGTCAAAACATATCTTTGTAAATATTTGGGTGATTTCCATGCTTATATATGAAGTTTCACCATCCTTGCTCTCCTTCGCCATACTGATATTTCATGCCAAAAGATGGTTCTAGTGATACGTGGGTAGTTTCCATGTTCAATTAAGTGGAATTTCCAATGGTTCCACCATTTTCTACACCATAGATTCTAGTTAAAAACCACGAGTGTATTGTAATATTGATAAAAAATATAAAAGAAAATATTCTATTGTTGATCTCTTAACATCACCCAGACTCATGCCTTATTGCAAGGTAGTATTGCTCCTTGTTATTATGATTGGGAATCTGACCTTCCTATTGTCCCATGGGTTACCTTTCCATAGACAACCTTCAATACCCAATACTCTTAGGAAATTTTATAGCTAACATAGTTATGTTTATGATCAAGGGTATATTTTAGCATAGTCTCCAAGTGGTTCTCTTAAATATGAATACTCAAGTAATTCCAAGGCTACACTTCACATTAAGTAATGTGGTCAATGTCTATCGTATGGATAGGAGTGACAAAACCTCCTATTAGACAAGTGGGTATTCAAACATACCATGCTCTTGGGAATTATCTTATCTATTTCAACAATAATACTCCTTTCCCTTTCTAGCTAACACTAGACTCTTGTTATTTTAAAAATTTGGAGCAACGGTATTAGCTGAGCAATGGTGTGAGAGGATTTTGAATGAATAGCAGTGTAAGAAGATTTTTTGTGGAAAAACCTCAGCAGCAACATCAAAGGGTTTTAAAATTTGGAGTAGTGGTATCAAAGGGTTTTTGTGAAAAATGGTGTGCTCTAGCTATGGTGAGGGAAATTTCAAATTTTTAGTAAGCAAAAAAACTGATTTTGGCAATGGTGATGACGATGATCTAGAGAACCCTCCCGATGATGGAAAATATGATGGTTTGGAAGATATAGGTATTGGTGACCCATATGGACCCCCTTTCGGAGGCCACACCACTAGTGGTTATGCTCCACATGCAATTTTTGAAGATCAAATTTTTAGTAGATATATTTTAAGTTAGACTCGAGATTCTCCCCACAAGTCCTATGCTAATAAATTTAGAATCTAGGAACATGCGGTTGTTTATTCTGAGCCAAACCCTTGCACCTGCAATGACAAGGATATCTTCATTCCTCCTAGTGTTATGAACTCAAATATCAACCAAAGCTCTTTATTCCTAATAGGAAAATTCATAGGAGGCTAACCTAACATTGAATCAATCAGGAAATGGGCATCAAAAAATGGTGGCCTAGTGGATCCATGGAAATAAAGGTCATTTCTAGATGTTTTTCTTCATAAGCCTTAGCAACATGTAATACACCAACCACATATTAACTGGTGAACCTTGGTTCTACAACCGTAGAAGCTTGTTATTGCCAAAATGGATGGAGGAGTTCGATCTCGAAATAAAATCTATAAATTTAGTGCATATCTAGTTCTGACTTCTCAACTTGCCCCTCCAATATTAGGATGAGAGGATTTTTCTCCTGCTTACTAAAGCTATTAGGGAATTTTTTGTCCTTGACCCTGTGATGAAACCATAATTGAGGCTAACTCATGCTAGAATCTATGTGATAGAAAATCTTGATTCGGAGTTACCCACCTATGTGGATATTGTCTTTAGCCTCAAAATAAGATGCTAGACCATTGTTTATGAAAAAAAACCAGAATTTTGTATTGAGTACCGCACCTAGGGTCACTTGAAGACCCAATTTCTATTGCTAAGAAAGGAGACTACAAAAAATCTAACCCAAAAATTCCTAGCAGCTAACTCTAATGATGGACCTATTCATGGAAATAATATTTACCAAGCTAAGCCGACTCAAAATTTGACCACCATCATGGACACCAAGAAGCCTGTTGATGCACCAAGAAGTCCTAAAGAAGGAAAATGAGGTAATCTCTCCAAACCTTGAATCTTCTCACTCTAAACAAAATTGCTCATTTTTTAATTAAAAAACCCTTTAAGATCTTTGTGTGATTCTATACAGGATTCTATTAATGATCTCATACATGAACCTTGTTAGCCCTATTCTAATGCCTATGAGATTAAAAATTCCCCTTCAACATCTAGGACCTTTTGGAATTCATTTGTCTTATAAATCTCTAAACTTTCTTCAATATAAGTCTAGAAAACCCTCGAATCAGTAAGAACCTCTGATCAATGTGTTTATTCCCATATATACCCCTCATGGTGAATATGTCCCTAGTTCTGGGATGAAATATCTTCATACGAATATTGATAACCAAAACCCCAACCCTCAAAAATCTATTTCCAAAACTCAAAAGAAAATTTTAGCTGACATAGATTATAAAAAAGCAAAAAGAGGGAGGCCTAGAAAATAGGATTTAATGCAAAAGGAAGTTCAAGAGAGTATTTCTAATGGCTCTCAACCCACTATTATCTCCTCTTCAAGTGAGCATAATCATTCTAATATTTCCACAGATGATGGGAACAGAACCAAACCCCCTCTGACACCTTCACATGGAGGAGGTAAGAAATATTTAAATTATTTCAAATGAAGATTATCTCATGGAATATGAGAGGTATTAATGGATGAACCAAGCATAGAATCCTTTCATCCATTATAAAAAACATTAAGCTGACCATCATCTTGTTGTAGGAAACTAAGATCAATGAAAACTACCAAGATAGAGTTATTAAGGCTATATGGAAAATTATGGAGTTGCTACCAGAACTACTTGGGGAGTGTATGGTGTTCTTATGTGCCTATGTGACCCTGCTAAAGTACAAGATAATATTTTATCACCTTTTTATAGGATCACCAACATTGCTTTTTATTGCAAAGCTTCAAATGTTCAGTAGGTTTTATCTAATGTGTATGCTCCTAATACTATGTTTGATCGATGAGAACTATGATTTTCTATGAGGAATATATGGTAGATATTCCAGAGTTAGACTTGGATGATAGTTGGATATTTCAAATCACCATTATACTCTACAAACAAAAAAGGAGGTACTCTTATCTTACCTCAGATTTTTGAATATTTTCTTGAATTCATTGATCAGTGTGGTCTTACAGACATCCACCTTCAAGGAAGTAAATTTACATGGACCAGTAGGAGAGTGGGGGCACAACATATTTTAATGTGATTGGATAGATTTCTTATTTCTTGTGAAGCTCTTCAATCCTTTGGAGATGCAACTCTCCACTTTCTTCCTCGGATTGGGTCTAACCACAATCCTATGGTTTTAGAGGGGCTAAACACTGCCTCTTTCAAGTCTCCTTTCTAGTTTGAACCTATGTGGATTCAACACCCAAATTTTAGAAGCAAAGTACTTGAATGGTGGAGAAAATATTTTCCTGGTAAATGATATGGAATGAACACTCGAGAGCAAGATGCAAGAATGAGCACGATGAAAAACTTAAATTGAATTCAAACCAAAAATATTTTTATAGGCATGTCTGCCTTTACAAAAGTAGCATTTAATGCATCGAATCCATGTGAGCATTAAATTTTGTACAATGCTAATCCCTATCATTCCTTCCCACTGAGGAACCATTGGTCCCCAATGCATACAAGAAGAGAAACATGTGGAGTTGAAGAGTGTTGGGTACTACCAAAAATGCACTCTTGTTACAAACCATGAAGACCAAAATGACAAATTTGTACAAATCTTCAAAAAATAAAAATCTGACATTGGATCTGGAACATGCTCAAAAAATACTCTCCAATGACTGTAAACACTGCTATGCTAGCAAAAAACTGAAATTGGTCCTTGAATTTGGTAGAAGACAGTAGCAACTAATGCAGAAAAAGGTTTCTCGAACCATATGCCAAGAGCCAAGTTGGAAATTGTGGATGCATTTGATTTTTAGTTTTGAATGTTGGACCACATGCATTAATGAAAGACAATGAATGAAATGATTAAATTAAATTAACTAAAAAAATAATTTAATTTAAATGAGGGTTTATGGAATGCATTTGAAAAATGGTGGTGGATGTGCAATGGATTGAATAAATGGCATTAAATTATTGGTGATCGGGACAACGGTCAAGTGGGCCTGGACGACACGTGAGGTGGAAAAATATTAAATTAAATTAAAAATAATTTAATTTAATTTAATTAATGCATGGTTAATTGTTGGCATTAAATTATGGGTGGATTGGGACAACGATCAATTAGATCGAGATAATTGCCAATGAAAAATATTTAATTTTACGCATAATTATGGTATTTAAAAATACCTGCAATATTAAATATTTTAATTTTAAATTAAATTAAATAAAATTTAATTTAATTTTAAAATTTCTCCAAGGGAATGACAACGGCTAAAAACACGTGCAAGTGGCAAATGCATTAATGAATGCAGGTTAATGATAGAAAAATTAAATTAAATTAAAATTTTTAATTTAATTTAATTTATGGAAATTAATTTTAAAATTTCTCCAAGGGAATGACAATGGCTAAAAACATGGGCAAGTGGCAAATGCATTAATGAATGCATTTTAATGATAGAAAAATTAAATTAAATTAAAAATTTTAATTTAATTTAATTTAAGGAAATGTGTCCAGAAGTATGTGCAACACCTACCAGGATCAAATGGTTGTCGCCATGGTTTCGAGGTGGAAGTTGGCAAAAAATCTTCTCGTAGCTTATCGCCTGAAATCAGGAGATCATCATTGAAAAATGTTGAATCAAAAAATAATAGACATCTAGGGCTGTTGAGATTAGATGGAACTAGATCAGACAACGATGACAATAGATCAATGTTTGGAACAACATCACCAGGAGGAACGAGTGAATCATGTAGTACATAAAGCACGATGATGATAGTAGAGATGGCAGCTAGTTCTTCAATTGGAAGGGATGGATATGCATTGAGAGATTCCAAAGATCTTAGATTTACATCAGAAAAAATATCACTACCATTAGCAACATCATCTAATGGCAAGATGGTGGGACTTTTACCCACAGATATTGGTTTGAATCTAGGTGTTGCTTCTTTATTTTTAGCAAATTATTCTTCTTCAACAGGAAGGATTTCATCATACTATAGAATGGATTTCCTATACATTGGAACATTTGGAAGAGATACTACTGGAATGATCTCAATTGTATGATTAATTGCTCCTTTAGGTGGTAAAGAAGTGGGTTCTTGAAACACACTTTCATATTTCTATAGTATCTTGTTTACTTGGGAATTGTTGAATTTAGAAGTAATGGTGTGTTTGTGCCCTTTGTCTTTTTCTTATTGTTCTTTTGAAAAATGAAAATAAGTGCAAGTGCTTGAGCATTATTACTAGATTTTCTGGTAAGAAAAATATTATTTGATTGCTTTGTAAATATTGGAGTGCTTTTAATGAGAAAAGTTTTTTGATATTTTTGCAATGTGTATGTATTTTTATATGCATCATATTTTTCTCTCCTATCATATTGATATGGTTTACCCAAGAAGTAACCCACAACAATCCATTGGTGTGACATCACATGTCACTGAATATTAAAATTTGAGGTCAAATGCAAAATCTAGGGTGCTCATGTGTGTTATTTTGGATGTGTTTGTGATGTCCTTCCACCCAAGAGAGTATGGGCAAGGATGTTTTGAAGTAGGGAGCTTAATCTTGTCAACAATGGACTACGCAATCAGGTTCTTTTGTGAGCCATTGTCAATTATACAATCTACTACAAAGTTATGGAGTAAGTGAGCTTTAGTGAAAAACATATGGTTATGGTCACTAGCTCGAGAATGGTGATTTATGAGCATTACATTATTGAGTTTCCCTCTCAACTCTTCATAAATTTCTTCTTCACTAGAGATCTTAATGGGGTTATCACAAGTCCCCTCATCAAAATGTACAAAAAGATTCTTCTTCTTTTGTAATTGTGGGCATTGATTTTTATCATGGCCTTACCTCTTACAATAGTTACAAAATTTAGTGGTTGGAGCATGAGAAAATGAAGAAGAAGAAGAAGAATTTTTAGAAGCAAAGGATGCATAAGAAGTGGGATTAACAAAAGAATAAATGTTAGGATATCTCTGTTGATGCACCCATCCTATGTTGATGCACCTGAGTAGCTAGGCTCCCGACATTGTGCAATGAACTTCTCTTTAGCTAAAATGGTATGTTTAAAAACATCATTTAATGTAATGCAAACAGTGTATTTAACTTCTCTGTAAAAGTGGTTTAGAAGACCACTTTTAAACTTTGCAATCAAGACCGCATCAGAATATGAGATCCCAAGTAATACTCATAAGCGGTTGAAGTTGTGGATAAAATCCTATATTGATTACTTTTTTCCTTGATGGAGTCATAGCCATTGATTTAATAAGTCATCCTCATAATTTTATGGATAAAAAGAAGCCATTAAAATTTGTACCATCTCCTCCCACGTACCAATTTTACAATTGGTGATTAGGACTTTAGCTATGTTAGAAATTTTAAGCTTTACAATTGGAACTTTTACCATCTCGAGAGTCTGGTAGTACTCGAACCAAGTATACATGTCAATAATATAGTTGTTGAGTACATCAGGATCCCGAGAGCCTTCATATAATTTCACATCACACTTTGGGCAAGAAGAATTTAAAGAAATTTGTATGTTTTGCAATATGGCAGCCATTTTTACCATTTGTTCCTATTGTGCTGCCAGTTGTTCCTATTGAGCTGCCCTTTGTTCATCGTGAGAAGTTGTGAGTTCATCCAATTTTTCAATAATGGCCATGTTTGTCACCATAGATCAACTAGGAGTAGTCAAATGCTTGTTGGGTGCTAGTGCACCATTGGACAACTTCAACAGCTAGTACTTATGAAATGTGCACAAAAATCAATGCCCCAATGATTAGTGGGTTTACAACACTCCAATAGACAGTTGATGGAAAACACAGTGCAAGCGAGGCCCTAACAATTAGGAAGGTGGATAAAACAATCAACCAACAAAAATCACACAATAGGCCAAGCACGAGGTGGACAAATAGCCAAACGGTTACAAGAGTTTGGAGGACTATGTTAAATAAATAACAAATCTAAGCATAAAAATTTGGATCAAGATTTGAGGGTTGGGATCAAAGCAACCTTGACTAGCTGAAGTTCAATGACTAGAGGGACCTCATCTAGAGTTTTTGAATGAGGAGTGCTCGAAGGTCCTTCCAAATAAAAAGAGTTTTTGAATGAGAAATGCTCAAAAGGTGTGTGAAAAATGGAAGAGTGTTCCTCCCAAGCCCAAATCTGTTGGTGGTTTTCTCATTCCCCCTATGAACCAACCTAACCTAGGGGAAGAGGATACTTTCCAATCCAAAATTCATCTCTAATACCACTGATATGGAATGAACACTTGAGCGCAAGATGCAAGAATGAGCACAATGAAAAACTTAAATTGAATTCAAACCAAAAATATTTTTATAGGCATGTCTACCTTTACAAAAGCAACATTTAATGCACCCAATCCATGTGAGCATAAAATGTTGTACAATACTAATCCCCATTAGTAACCCAATTGTAATATTAACTCAAAAACTTCGGCATACCAAGAACAACATAAAATTATGGAACAGGGAAACCTTTGGGAATTTATTTGTTGCAAAAAGAATCATTGGTGATAGTATATGGGCCATTGAGAATTTTATCCAATACAAGGAACATGATGTGGAGTTTAGGGAACAAGAAAGATAGAGCTATTGGTTGAATATCACAATATTTTTTCATGGAGAAAACCTTTTGGTGGTAAACATCAAGAGCTCTCTAGCTCAAACAAGGTGATTCCAATATGAAGCATTTCCATTATTTCACCCTTCGATACAAAAGCATCAACAAAATAAAAAAATTGATCAGCTCAGATGGCACCAGCATGGAAAAGTAAGAGGAGGTGAGACATGAATCTGTAGCACATTTCCAAAACATTCTTGGAATGGGTCAACTGAGTAACGCTCAAGTTGTTGATTCCTTTCTCAAATATATTCCATTTTTAGTCTTTAATAAAAATAATGATAGACTACTGGCCAGATTTTCTGTAGATGAAATTAAATATGTTGTATTTTCCATGTTTTTTGATAAAGCACTTGGGCTTGACAGTTTCTCTCCCTACTTCTCTCAGCATTTGTTAGCACTAATGTAACCAAAGCCATTCAGTTTGCTCAAGCGATCAAGTGCATCCTGAGAGACTTCAAATCCACATTTATCACCCTTGTCCTGAAGACTTTGCAATGCAGAACAATTTTTTGATTATAGGTCGATTAGCTTGTGCATTGTCATCTACAAAATTTTGACCAAGACCATTGCCAATAGAATGAAGAAACTGATACTTGGTATTATTTATTTATTTTAAGGTAGCACAATCAAGGGAAGGCTTATAACTTATGGTATAATAACTATTCACAAATTGCTCCACTCTATCTCAAAAAACAAAAAGTCAAGCCTTTTTCTCAATTTAGATATCACTAAGGTATTTGATAGGGTATCTTGGAGTTTTTTATGTGTTGTGTTGGCAAAATTTGGCTTTCATCTAGAGTGGATTATCCTAATCCAGGAATGTCTTTCATTTTCCTGGTTTTCAATCATTGTAAATGGTGTTGCTACTAGGTATTTCAAGAGAAACCAAGGAATTGGGTAGAGGGATCTTCTTTCCCCTTATTCACTCATTATTCTTGCAGAATACCTTGGGAGAGCACTCAATTATGCCTACACTAATGGTACTATCTCTAGTATAAATACCTCCTCCATCTCCCAACCAATCACGCATCAACAATTTTTTGATGATATGTTACTTGCAACCAAAGCTTCAGTTCCTAAAGCAAGGGTAATCAAGAATATCCTAGTGTGCTATGAGCTTGCTACTAGAAAAAAGGTTAATTTTTAAAAAAGTAAATTGTATTTCCTGAATACTCCCATTGATAGATAGCAAATGATTGTTGGAATCTTGGGCTACAACATATCAAGTCTTCCTTCCACCTATGTAGGTATACCCCTTTTCCATGGTAACCCTCAGAAAAATATCTGGAACAACATCTTGGATAAAATTCCAAAAAAGTTGATCGGATGGAAAGGTTGTCTCCTCAGCAAGATAGTGAAAGCGACTCTTATCCAAGCTTGTTTGCAAGGTGTTTCAATGTATTTATTGTTTGGTATTTAAAGCTCCATATTCTATTTACAAGAATATTAAACATATAAAAATGATATTTATTTGGTTAGGAAGCAAAAATACCAATATAATTCCCTTGGTTACTTGGAACAAGATCTGCTTGAAGAAGAATCAAGGAGGGTTGGATTTTAGGAAAGCTAGTAAGATGAATTTTGCTCTCATTGGTAAGCAATGTTTGAGAATTATTCAAAATGAACAAGCCACCTAGACCAATATCATAAAGAATAAATACCTATAGTAGCAAGCCTTTCTAAGTTACGAACTGATTTTAGTTGTGTAGACACTAAAATCACATTAATCAGATAAGACTGCCAATGCACCACTTACACCACTCTTATCGACATCACATGCCCCCATTGGGAAACATTATAGGCTTACATAAGGCTATAGGACACTTTTGGAAAGGTTCCCATCAGTTTTGGAAATTTTTGGGTCACCTAGTTCATGACCGTCCCACCCAAGGATGGTCACAAATAGGATTTATTGTAATCGTCCCACCTAGGGATGGTCACCCTTAATTATCCTTAGGTGGGACGGTCCCCAAACAGAGCATGCAAAAGTTAATAGACACATGAAATGGTAATAAATTCCTACTATTTCTGCATCCAATAAACCCAAATTGATTTGGGGCCTATCATTGAAGTCAGTGACTCCAAATTGGAGGCCCCAAATGGGTAATCTTCCCCCACCAATGCATGGCAATGAATTGGACAAGTGACGACACCTACCTTGCATGACAATACTTGCCCATTTATCCCATGAGGCCTATTTGGGCTATAAATTTGTGTGTGCTCACCCAATTTCAAAGGAGAAGAGTTGAATATTATACCACGAAGTGCTACTCAATTTCCTTCTCACCTTTGCCCTCGATTTCACCTTGTGTTTTCATTGAAACCCCCTTTCTTCAAAGGTACTTTTAGGGGTATTACAAAACATACCCAATACATTCCAAAACCTATCAAATTGAAGAGAAGTATGAACCCCATCTACCGACAAATCAATTAGTAGAGTTCCCAACCAAATCCCTTTGGAATTGGTGACAATTTCCAACCAGTTTTGTAATCGTCCCAGCCAAGGACGAATAACAATCCTAATCATCCCACCTAGGGATGGTTGAGAAATAGTGAGTAATTTTGGTAAATTTACACCATATATTAGTTTTAAACTCTTACTAACCTTGTGTTAAATTTTTTTGAAGTTTGAAGCTATTTTGATAGGTCAATTAGAAGTTTTATGATTTCAAGTCTTATTGTCCTTGCAATGGACGATCATAGTTTTTGCTAATAATTTCCTTTTAATTCATGCTCAGATATTTACAAAACTATCTTATCAATGCTATGTCATAATTAGGAATCATTTTGGAAATATTTTTATTTGTTAGGAATAGCTTTTGGTGTTTCTATGTGCATGATTTCTATGTTTCCCTCTCACAAATGCATATACTTTTTATGAATTTCACTCCCTTGTGTGTAGGTTTAGGTACGCTATATGTGAGGAAGGATCTAAGCAGTAGGCTAGAATAGACTCGATACTAGCTCTCAAGTGTGGGTCATGATAAAGACACAGGAACACGCCATTAAGTCCCTTTGGAAGGATTTGATCCTTGTATTTTTAAAATGTTGAAATGTATCAAGTTGAGCAACCCTAGAGGGGAACACATTTGTAACCCATTGAAATGATTTAATTATGAATAAAAATAGGAATCCAACCCCTTTCATTATTGCAAATTAATCTTGTTTCAATAGTTTACACGTTTTACATCATTTTTCCCTTGCAACGTTTTCTTGAGCCATATTTTACATTTTAATAACAAACCCCTCATGGCATGCCGTTTTTTGTGCTTCTTCAAGTTGGATCGTATTTTTGGAACTTTGTGATTAATATGTGACCCATCCTAAAATTTGGTCTGAGGTGGAAATTGGGAAATAGAACATCTATTAACTTTTGGGAGGATATAAGGCTCAGTAATAACCCTTTGATTAGTGATGTTAGTCTCTCCTAAATCAAGCCAATCACTAATTTCCTGTTTGGTTCTAAGGTATGCAATTTATTTTTTATAAGCTGTAATGGATCCAGATGGAAGTCCTTTCCCTCTGTCAACATCAATATTTCATAATCCTCTGATTTTTTTATTATTTTTTGTTTGTTGCACACCACTATCATTCCTAGTAACTCAAATTCTTTAGACTCTATATTCTAGCACCTTTGTGAGGATGGGATTTATACTGTTAAGTCTGCCTACTACATCCTAACCAGAGAAGTCAACTCCTAGCCTGAAATTAAGACTGTTTGGTTGAAAATTCTAATCCCTAAAGCTACCCATTTTTTTTGGCTTGCTTCTTTAAACAAAATCTTGACCATTGACAATATAATCCACAGAGGCCTAATACTTCCTAATATATGTGTCCTCTATAAAAATAGTTGGGAATCTATGATCCATATCATTATTGAGTGCCCATTCTTTAATTAAGTTTTTTCTTACTTTCTCAAGTTGGCCAACATGTATTGGGTATACCCAAAAACTCTTGTTGAGGTATGCCATCGATGGCCAAATCTATTTCTGAAAACAAAAATCCATGTTTTTTGGTTGTATTATTTTCCTCATTTTTTGTGGCAGGTATGGTTGGAGAGGAACAACAAAATTTTTGGCACTGTTGCAAAATATGCAATATTAGTTTTCTCCCAAGCTCTATCATTTGCCATTGAGAATGCTAATCTCATACAAGATGAAAAGCCCAAGAACAAATGGAAATTATCTATTTTCAATACTTTAAAATTTAAGATTGACAACCCCCTCAAGGTCCTCCAAAATCTAATAGGTCAATGGCGAAATGGATTCCCCCGAATTGTGGATGGTTTAAGCTCAACATTGATAGAGCCTCAAAGGGAAACCTTGGTAGGGCTGGAGAAGGTTATATTTTAATAAATAGTTAAGGTAAATTTTTGTGCATGTTTGTTGAGTCCATGGGTAGTCAAACCATTAATTTTACTGAATCTTGTGAGTTATACCTTGGCCTCCTCATTTTCAAGCAACTTTCGTTTGAAAGACTTATCATAGAGAGTGATTTTATTAATGTCATTAGATGCATCCAAAAATGTTAGCTTCCTACTTGGAGCATGTTCAACATTCTCCAAGAAAACTTGAAGATAATTGAAGGTATCAGACATGTTACAATTCAACATGTTTACCCAAAAGGAAACAAAGTTGCTGACCTACTTTCCAATCAAGGAGTTTAACAGGACAATCTCCAAGTTTGGTATGACAATTTCCCTCAATGTATTGTCACCCACACTAATGCAAATGGAAATCTTAATATTTAATTGGTTGTTGGTGTTGATGTGGTTGATTTGGGGCCTAGTGGTTGGACATGGTTTGTATGACATGGATGCCAACATATATCCTCTTTTTCCTTATGCATTTTTGTGCAACCCGTATTGGGGAAATGTTGAGGAGATATAGAGAATTCACAAGGTAACTACCATCCGTGAACCCAAATGACAAGGAATATGGAAATTTCACAAGTTAACTGTCACTTGTGAACCCAAGTGGAAAGGAATATGGAAATTTCACAAGACAACTATCACTCATGAACCCATGTGGCAAGGAATGGCAAATAAAACTACTAATTTATAGCATAGTGGAAGTGGTTTCTTCAATAATCTCATAGATTGAACCTCGTTGAGCCAAATACTATAATCTTAGTTGGTATTTCGATAGTATTTTGTTTCCTTTTGGGTATCATTGTTGTAGTTTGGACCATTATTCCTTTTTGTTTCTATCTGCACCTTTTTTGTTTTAATTTGGCTATTTTATTCCCCGTTGGGGTTGTTTATTTTTAGTTCAGTTAGTTCACTTCTAGCTAGCTGTCTTTGTTGCATTTGTGTAGAATATTTTGGGACCTTTCAAAACCCTTTTTATCAACAAATAAAAAAAACACTAGGCTCATGTTGGATCTCTTTAAACCCATACATTTAGCATATGCCTTGAAGACTAAATGTTTGGAGAGAAACGACTGCTCTCTCAATAACAATTAATTCCAATATTCAAAAGCCAATTCAGATATCACATATTCAATTACATGCACAACAAAAAACCTGATAATAGAATTCAAATCAATAATTTTAATTAAATCAATAGAAGTATAAACTAGCCACTTAAGGAGGGCAGATCCCCACCACAAATGGCTAAATTATAATGTGAATATGCAAATGAAAATATTGATGATAATATAATAAAAACTACAACACTTGGATAGCTAAATAAGAATTAATTTGAAGTTGTGGAACATAGCCGATGACTATGTTATTTGGTATGTAACATGGCTCCCTCTCTTAGAAAGATTTATCCTCAAATATGGAAAGGATTGGAAAATATTCTCAGGTGCCCATATA
The DNA here is from genome assembly GCA_028583015.1 of Wollemia nobilis. Lineage (NCBI taxonomy): Eukaryota > Viridiplantae > Streptophyta > Pinopsida > Araucariales > Araucariaceae > Wollemia > Wollemia nobilis. Next base: position 3,144,309 of record JAQPPZ010003044.1, on the reverse strand, counting down.
ACATCTTCTTGTGGAGGGTCCTGCAACTTAATGAGGAACTCTTCAATTCTAGTCATCTATTTTTCTAATATGGAGGTTAAAAGTTGTAAAATGATTTGTCCTGTTAGAAAATAGTTGCACAACGTGTCTTCATATATTCATTTGATTCCAATTGAAAATATTGAACACGTTCAAGAAATAGTTGCTAAGCGGATACACTTCATGAAGTAATTATCTCCTTTTTGTGTTGGTTTTGTTGATCGTAAATAAATCTACTTATTCTAACACATGGTGGAAATTACACAACAAAAATCCTCTTGTTTGTATGCACTGTATACGATGTACACTTTAGTTTATATAACAGATTTTTGGCTTCAGCAATTTGAAACCATTGGCTCTAACCTACTCTTGAATATCCACTGAAGATTATTGATTATGTTAGGTATCCACATGGTAAATTATGGTGATATGGCTTAACCTTTGATTGGATAATTAAAAATTTAGAGAATAGATTAATTTTAGGGTTGCAACACCAAGTAAATCCTCAAAAATGCGTGATATATGACTTCATGGAAATCGAACACAACAAGCAAAAAAAAATTAATTGCAAGCTTCTGGAACGAAGCAACTCCTTGGTCAATAGAGGTAAAAAATTTTAATTGCTATATCTATTGCTTGGTCAATAGAGGTTTAATTGATTAATCATTGATATAACGAACACCTGAACTACCCTTGTTTTCATGTCGTTGCTGAGAGTTAAGACTGATTGATCGTAACGATATTTTTCTACTTTAGACTGTAGTTTTGATTTTAATTTAATCCTTCCTTGTAATAATGGTTGTTGAATCCTAACTTATTTTCTTGTGTCTGATTGGTGGAGAATATTTGAGAGAGTTGCACAGGGATTTTTGTGTATTTTTTATTAACAGGTATGCAACTTCAATTATCCTTTTTAACATACAATAAATTATGCCTTTCCACGAATTTAGAACATCACCGCAATATTTAAACAATCATCCAAGATAATTTTATTTTGATTCATCCACGAATTATCATCTTCATATCACTGGTTTATGAGTCCAACATTACAAGCACGTGTGTTGCTATATTAACTTTACAAAAACCGGTTGTAACGGAACCCTAAAAATTATTTGCAAGCTTCTATCATCGTGACTCAGCAGGCTTAAAATAATTAATTTAATTTGGCTTACAAAGGATTAAAACTTTGAAACTTATGCACCAAATTAAATTTGCACATTCTCTCATTGTTGCTTTCTTCCCTAGGACACACAACAAGCCATCTGTTCTTTTATTTTGAATTTTCCATGCTGTGAGCACAATTTTGGGTGTGCAAATTGAAAAAATATGTCATACAAGCTTGTTTTTTTGTAGATGTACTATAACCCTGGTATGTAGTGAGGTGAATTTGCTATTTCCAATCCAAAATCTATATCCACCAACTTTTGCTGCTAGCTATTAGATTATGAAACGTGATGATTCCACCAACAAACTTTTGTAATTTTTGTTATAACAACAGCTTCATGATATTTGATTTGACTATCCTTTTCACTTAACTAGAGTAAAAAAAATTGTGTAGCCTTCGGGATAGTGGCTCTGATACCACTCGAAGAGAAACGATTTCTCTCTCAATAATAATTAATTCCAATATTCAGAACCCAATTCATATATCATGTATTCAATTACATGCAGAGTAGAAAACCCAACAATAGAATTCAAATCAATAATTGCAATTAAATGAATAGAAGTATAAACTAGCCACTTAAGTAGGGTAGATCCCCATCACAAATGGCAAATGATGTGAATACACAAATGAAAATATTAATGATAAGATAATAAAAACTACAACACTTGTATAACTAAACAAGAATTAATCTAAATTTGTGGAACATAGCCAATGACTATGTTTTTTGGTATGTAAAATTAATCATAAATATAGAACATTAATCATTTACAATGCTTAACCTTCTTCCCATTACACACAAAGGGATTTTAAGGGGGTTATCACACAAATCCTCATAGACACTCAATGTCTACCATTTCACCTTAGTTGTTCTATTCAAATTTTAATCTTCATGATAAGAGACACAATCTAAGCTTTTCCCACTTGATCATCCTTGTATTCATTTTTCACACAAAACCTTAGTAATAAAAAGGCTTAGATAAATTCCACAAATGTCAAATATCTTTTCTCAGTGGTCTCTTGGGTACTCCATAAGTTATTGTATGTTTCCTTACCCTTCCATTCTGATTCACTAGTGGATATAGTCATGAGAGAAAATATTTGCATATTGGTAGCTTATAAGCTCTTATTCTTCCCTTAATATGTATCAAAAATCATTATAGGATTATAAACAAAGACCATCTCTTTGCTAGTCTAGGCCTATAACTAGAGTCCACTAACTAGCCTAGGTTATGATACCAACTATAATAACCCACATTACCAACCAACCCTAAGATATAATTTTTTATTTATTTTTACTTCATATCTAACATGTTAAGTTACAACCAAGTATGCTTGAATCAACATCATGCAAGGTAGTAAGTAATAGAGACGATTATGACATGGTTAGTGCCAACTCTCATGATAGGAGTGACCAAATCCTATCCATCCTTACATCCCATCATTATATGTATGATACCTTCGTTTAATTGTTTCTAACTCCTTTTTTCTTAGGAATTTTAGTTACTTAATCATTTTAATTTCATTTCAATCTTACTTCCTAATTCCATTATTTGCAGTAAAATACCATGCATGTATTATTAAGATAATTCATAAAGGTTACTTTATTCACATCAAGAATTTCACTTGTTTTAAAGTATAAATCATTACCCCATAATAAATAAGTCATTCATTGGAAAACACAAAGGCATCAAATAGTATAATCACTAGAATAATCATAATTCATTCTCATCCACAGAACATTACTTGTTAAAAAAATATTACATTACTTAAAATTCTAATAATCACTCTACAAGAATGCAAATACAACATTCCATTGGAAATCAAATAGCATTTACTTCTTTCATCTTATTCCATATCTATGATCTATATGGAGAACATTATACTAGAGAGCAAATACGATATCTATGTATAACAGTATTTGCAACCCACAAAATATAAGTACATAATATATGCCCTAGGAACCCTCACGAGGAATAAACCCAACCTCCAAAATATGTTTCTTCTCTCATTTCATAAACTTAAATTATCATAAATACAAGTATAGGAATGCATCCCATGGATCCTTTCCTAAATCAATATGTAATTAAAGGAACCAATTTGTTCCTTTTAAATTACAATGCAAATAATAAAATACCACATTTCCTTTCTCTAAGCCATTGATACAATAAGTAAGAATCTTACAATTTCTTATATATACTTGTTTATGAATGATCATGGGTTACATATTATGCAGAAATTTCATCAATAACCAAGAGGGAACCCTATAATTCCCTCGAGAATGAAACCCACATCCATTTTCCAACCCATATACCAATATTCCATTTAATCAATAGGATCCAATAATTATCTAAGGTTATTTATAACCTTACGGAGAGATCTCATACTATCTCCAATATTATATCCATACCTAATATTCTCACATTCATTCACACTTATCTACTTTAGACAATTTCCACCATAATATCTCTTGATAAAAATCATATTATAGTTCTCATAATCCATCAATAGGATCACTCATATTTTTATACTAGAGTCCTTACAAGTTTTGCCTTGTAATCTATCAAAAAATATTACATCTTCTTTATCTTGTAACCTATCAAACAAGGTTACCTCATATTCAAACATAGATTATCTTGTAATCTATTACACAAGATCATACCTTTAAATGCAAATGGATCTTGTAATCTATCACACAATATTATAAATCAACCTTGCAATCTATCACACAAGATAGCAAACCAACCTTGTAATTTATCACACAAGATTACAAATCAACCTTGTAATTTATCACACAAAATTACAAATCAACCTTGCAATCTATCACACAATATTACCAATCAAACTTGTAATCTATCACACAAGATTACACCTTCAACAAAACTTTATCAAACAAGATTAAAAATTAGCCAGATTTCAATTGCCCTATTATTTTAGCATGGTTTCAATCCTTTTGCATCGAATCCATCAATCAATTATTTTCTAGAGACCAAATTTTTCCCAAAGATGATCTTGGGTAGTAACATTTCATTTACCAATTACTTATCAAATTTATTCTTCACAATATTTTTCCAAGCATAAAATTCCTTTTTCAACATTTGGTCTAAAGTTATTCACTATTAGTTTCGTCAACAATTGCATCTAGTAGCTTTCAAGTTTTCCCTTGCAACTTGAGACATAGTTTTTTTCAATATATAGATAAAATTTAATCTCTATAATTTGATCTTGGAATTCCTTTTATGGTTTCACAATTTTGACATAAAAGTGTAGTTCAGTCCCTCCATTTGAAAAAAGAGTTGTAACTATAATCCTTCTATTATATTTTATTGGGTGGTACCATTAACATAGCATCCAAGGAAACATCATTCATAATATGATGACTAATTGTTTCATGTGCATGATATATTAATTACCTAACTTAATTTCACCTTTAAACCACATTACCACTTAGAGCCATAATCAACTAATCTTCTAATATGTTATTATTTTTTTAATCAAGTTTACTTTTGATATATAGAAAAGGTTAAAATCTTGCTGATAGAAAAGATTTGAATTCCAGACTTAATCCACCATGTGGTTCTATATTTCAAGTATCATAATTAACATAACTTCCCTTTGTTAGATTATATAATTATTTGCAATAGCCAACCTCAAATAATAAATCACAATCAGGACAATGTTTCCATATAAGGGATTCACTACATTAAGTCTACAATATCCCAATGGGCATGCGATCAATTTGACTACCAAATGGTAGCTATTTCTTAAAAGGATGTGTATCCCCTTTATTTTATCATTATTGCTCCCACTAGAGAAATGTGGGATAATGGTTTTCCCTTTTAGCCAAGAGTCTGGTGACTTGATAATTCATCTACCAATACTCACTAACACATGCTAGAAAGATAATTATCAATGGATTCAATGGCAATCACACAGATGTTCTGCCAGCTATCAAGCATTGCGTGTATCCCCAACCATCGCCAGACCATTTACAAGGGGGCAAATTTCTCCCTTGGGATCACTGTTTAGACTCTAGTGCATCTTATGTGGGGTGATGTTCAGGGGCCTCTTTTTTTGGAAGCTCTCATATAATCAACCTGAATGTAGTTTATCGCAGAGGGTAGCAATTAGACAATGTAATAATTTAGCAAAATACTTATTATATACCACAATAAATCAAAATATTCCCTCTTATCATATTGGTAGTACGAACGGAGGTCGATGATCAAGGTAGTTAATCTGAGTCTCCTATAAAGGGATTTACAGGAAAAGGTTTTTGTAATTTTTGGGATCAAACGGGCATACTGACCCTACCTTCAATGATAGCAAGGACCTCGTATGCTCTGAATCAAGGTGATAGTGATAGATCAATACTATCCATAACATGGTGTTACAAGGGGTATTTAATATGTAAATATGTATGCTATAAGCACCTAGCAAAAATAGATGATCATATGCCTAACATAATGGATTCGACTCACTTATCTAGCTTAGCATGAATGAAAGACATGGATGTTATTTATATCGATATATCATCCACAAACATGATCTAATGGGAGGTCCAAGATGTCGATTGGAGATGGTAATTACTCCTAGCAATCAACATAGGCTATGAGTGTCAATATACCAAACAAGGTGTTGCAAGCTACATAGATCTCAAAGTAACCTGCTAGAGAGGTCCTACTTTATCAATAAATGATATAGTAGAGGTTGAATTGAAGGATAGATGGTAGCTTACCTCCATTTTCTCTTCTTAAAGATCCACCATAATTTTTATAAAATGGGGCTAACTCACGAGATTAAATACTATGGATTAATCCATTGATGACCTCGGTCATAAATAAAAGGTTTGATTTCTTCCAATTGTCAACTATAGTCAACTGCAGATGTTCATTGTTATGAGTGGTCTTAAAAGCAACAAAAGGGGTATCCAACATATACCCCATTGTGGGAATTATGTGGAATAATAGCTCCCACATGCTAAGTAGGTGGTAACCACCTACCGGTGATCATGGTGGAAGTTCAACCATCTTAGAATATCACCCTGGGTTTGACATATATTAGGTTTTGGCATAGCCACTAGGTCGTCACACGATCCCTTTTTATAGCTACTAGACCAGATATTAAGACACTGGTCACACTCGTTCCTAAGATTAAAATATAGGTACTGTCTGAATAAAGGTAGATTGAAATATAGGTTCCTAAAGATACATGTAAAAAAATAGTTGTAGTTGACTATGATAACAAACGTACCCCCAAATAAAACATTACACATAATTGCATAACCACATTAGGAGATTACACTTTTTTTTTGAAAAAAAAGTAATGGTATGAAGCAATCTAGATAAAATCGATTTCTTTCTTAGGCTTCAAGATTTTTTTTCTCCCTTCCACGCTTCTCCAAATTTACCCCTAAACCCTCTCATATTGATCCAATATCTTAAAATAAAACATAGTACTCTCCCAAGACTTTTTGGTTTCTGATATACCAAGGTAGAGATCACATTCTGTAAACCCAAGATTTTTTTTTCTTCTTTCTTTCATTGCTTGCCTCCCTTTTATAATTTTTCCTAGATCATCCTCCTTCATGAGCAAGAAGGGTATTTAATGAGAAAATATAAAAAGGGAACCTTTTTGGAGTTCACCCAAATAGTGGGATTCCTTTTTATCATTTAAAAATTTGGAATAAGACAAGAGAGGGTAAAGTGGTAGTACCTTGCTTATTTTTGGCCTTCCCTTTTCCAAATGCACCTACAAAGCCTGCATTATACTATTGTAAATGAATCATGTAAAATATAGAATAGTTTACCCACTAGAAAAATATGTACATTTTATTATTAATCTATAACCTTGTCCTTTTTTGGGTGCCAATTTTAAATTGGATAAATCTTTGTAGGCACCTAATTGCAATAAATTAGGTTCATTCTAATAATTTACTTTTGTGGAATATAATTTTCCCAAATTAATACTTTTGTAAAAGCCTTATTTTATTTTCTCCAAAACCTTACCAAAATTCCAATTGCATTCAAAATCCTTCCAATTAACTTGGTAGAGTGTAATTAGTCTTTAATTAGGGATTTTATAGGATATTTAGGTTTTACCATCCCCTAGATTTTATCAATTAGACCCTCTTATTAATGTTTGGTAGCATTAGTAATATTTGGTCAAAGTTAAAATTCAAGTATTAATCGATCCTTTGGATTAATTAATATCTTCTAAGAAGTCCAATGGATGGGATGCGACACCTTTACATGGTTGATTTGTTTATTAACTATAAATAAATGGTTTTCTAAAGTGTACAAGGGTATTTTTGTCTATTAGTTATAGTGAAATGGGTAATATGTGAAGTGAAATGGGCTAATTTATCCATAAATTATATGGAAATTAATGTGATTTAGAATTATCAAATGCTACAGACTATATGCTTGATAATTATTAGAGAGAAAATAAAAGAACAAGAAAAAGAAAAGAGGAAGCCTAGAATGAGGTTATGTGAAGGAAATAAAAAGATAATAGAAAGTCCTATAATGACTAGCGGGTGAAATTCCTATGGTGCTCAACATGGGAAGCCTTAAGAATAGAAAAATAGGTGGTAACAACTTTGTTATAGGATTTGAACATACATTTGTGATAATGACATTTTAAGAGAGGATCATGGAAATGTCAAGAAATTTGATTTATTAAAATTAATTTTAGTAGTGTTTTTAAAAGAAATACAAAAGCTGATAGAGGTAGTGTTTTTCAAAATAATAATGGTAAAAATATCCTCACTTTGTCAACATCATATACAACTTCAACTAACAAGTTTACCAAGGTTAGGGCACTTCTTACAAGAATTAAAATAAAATTGAGAAAAGAATGGAAATATATTTCAATTGAGGGGGATTTACAAATTATCATTAATGCTATTAACAAAAATGAAGATGAGAATTAAATAAAAAACTATTAATGTTGATGTTTAATCTATTATTGGAGGTAATCTCTTAAAAATGTGAGCATATGGATAGTAAATAATTTAGTTGGTGGTGTTAAATTTTTTCTTGATGAAATTTAAATTTTAAAAACCAACCCTCCTCTTCATAAAATGATATCAAGAACTCATTGTAAAAATATAATACGTTAACTAAAAATATATTTGATAAAAAAATTAAAAATATCTTTCATGTTAAATATATATAATATTTTAATAATATGATAAAAGTTACTCAATTCAAATAACATATAACTTGACCAAGGTGTTGCACGTGAGTTGGAGAGGAGAGGATAATCCTCCCACCCTACCAAAATAATTAAATTGATACCCAGAATCCAATTGATAATGTTGGTGCCGGCAAGACGAGGCACGACTCCCAGGTAACTTTCACCTGCTCGTCGTGGTCTCTCGTGGTAAACAAAAAGATAATAGAAAGTCCTATAATGATCAAGATATAGAATAACATAGATGGGAAAGTAGATGGACTTCAAGGAGTGAAAGAACCTGGTCCTAGTGGTGGGTTCAAATAGAGGGTGTGGGAAGTGTGGACAAGAAAGATACAAAGAAAAATTATTTTTCTAAGAGAAAGATCATGGTAAGGGTAGCTGGAAAAGAGATCTTTGTAAGGGTAGTATAGGAGTGAAGAAGTTGGTGGTAGATGGAGACTCTCTAAATATTATTAATTGCTTAAAATAAAATTATAAAACACCACAATCATCTTTCAACCACCAATTACTTCCAACCATACTATTTATTTAAATTATACAATAATGTCCAACCATACAACCATTTGCAATCATACAATCACTTAAAATTGTACAACCAAACACAATTGTACAATCATTTCCTTCTATTATACAATAATCAATTTTAACTAGCAACATTTGTAAGCTACAATTATATAATTTTTTAATTGTACAATGGGATAATTATTTCTAACTTCGGAACCACACATCACCTTATATTCCTCTCACCTCCAGAATAATAAGAATTTATGGTATGCCCTCTCTCTTGATAATAATTTCGGGGGCACCTCCAGTTACCGTACCGATCCCTCTGCCTGCTCGTTTCAGAAGTGGATTCACCTTGAGTGTTACCGATCAGGTACATGAAGTGTGTCTCATATTGAGCAGGCCTACTACTAGAGCAATCATTGGTATTGGTTTCATTGGCTCTGTGTTGTAGGTGCCCTAGCCAGCGTGTGGTAATTGCCTTTGTTGTAGAATATTTACAAATATGGTGCTCAACATGGGAAGCCTTAAGCATAGAAAAATAGGTGGTAACAACTTGGTTATAGGATTTGAACATACATTTGTGATAATGACATTTTAAGAGAGGATCATGGAAATGTCAAGAAATTTGATTTATTACAATTAATTTTAGTAATGTTTTTAAAAGAAATACAAAAGCTGATAGAGGTGGTGTTTTTCAAAATAATAATGGTAAAAATCTCCTCATTTTGTCAACATCATATACATTACAAGAATTAAAATAAATTTGAGAAAAGAATGGAAATATATTTCAATTGAGGGGGATTTATAAATTATCATTAATGCCATTAACAAAAATAAAGATGGGAATTAAATAAAAAACTATAAGATGTAATCTCTTAAAAATGTGAGCATATGGATAGTAAATAATTTAGTTGGTGGTGTTAAATTTTTTCTTTATGAAATTTAAATTTTAAAAATCAACCCTCCTCTTCATAAAATGATATCAAGAACTCATTGTAAAAATATAACACTTTAACTAAAAATATATTTGATAAAAAAATTAAAAATATCTTTCATGTTAAATATATATAATCTTTTAATATTATGATAAAAGTTACTCAATTCAAATAACATATAACTTGACCAAGGTGTTGCAGGTGAGTTGGAGAGGATAATCTTCCCACCCTACCAAAATAATTTAATTGATACCCAGAATCCAATTGATAATGTTGATGCCGCAAGACGGGGCACGACTCCCGGGTAACTTTCACCCGAGTTACCCCGCTCGTTGTGGTCTCTCGGACAGGCGGCCTTTTCACTTTAAGAAAATAAATAAATAACATATAACTTAAATTAAATACTAATAATATAAATTTCAATGGTAACCTGAAATAATAGTAAACCTTTCAATTTCATAAAGGCCCGACACGAACACGAACACGGATCTGGAAAAAGTCATTAGACTTTCTTAAGGAAAACCCTAAAAAATAATAAATCATATAAACAATAAAATGAAATAAAACCGCCGACCCTTAGCATGGTTGAGAGATTTATAGTATAAATTAAAAGAGATTTCAATGTCGAACTTTCAATTCAATTCATTTAATCACGCGTTAAAGTCTTACGATCTATCTGATACAAGAGAAGAGAAAATAATAGCCTAATCCATTAGGACGAAAGGGAAGAAGAGCGTTGACTAACACAGATTTTAAAAGGATAATTGAAGATGTCGACACCCTCTATGCATAATGGTATTCAAGTTCTTCTATCATTTTCTACTTTCTAATAAAAACATGTTTAGAGTTTCATCTTCCATTGCTTCAATTTTAAATAAAATCCAATTACTTTTTACTGAAAGTTATAAACTAAAATCTTAGGTTAAAAAAATTGATTGTTAAACAAAAGATTGTTATGAAATGATTGGCAGGTTGTTTTATCTTTCAATTGTCTTATATCATCAACTTATAAGTATTTCAGTACCCTATTCTAAATAAGTGTATATGAATGTGTTTTTCAAAGAAATGAGAAAAAAATAGAATGCTAAGCTCATCTAACACATTTATTATAAATCCTATACACAAAGACTAAATAAATTATTTACCTTCTTATTAGGTTCAAATAGCTGTGTTGTCCTTGGTTAGACTGTCCCTTTCTTATATTCTATACATTAAAAAAAAAAGGTGTAATGTCCTCCTATCAGAACAGGATAAATGATAAAAATCTCGTGTAATATTTTAAAGATTTGGTAAGTAAAAGGCCAAAATCAAAGAAGTAGTTTTAATTTTTTATTTTCTATTTTTTCAATTTAATGGCCTTCCATAACATTGCAGCGTTGAAAGCTGGTTCTCAATTGACATTGACTACAGTTCCGATAATAAATGTAGTACTGATAAATCCACGGGGGATATTTGCAGGTTTAATGAGCGAGTGTGGACATCAAAATCTTGGGAATATTTTTGTCACAGCCTGCTCGCATAGCTTTTGTTCACCCTGTTTAAAGTCTCATATGGAGTCTGTTGCAAAGAAGTCAGTGATAGCATTAGAACCCTCATATGAGGATATGAGAGTACAACTGCTATGTCCGGATCAGAGGTGAAGTATCAGTAATCTCTGAAGTTTTCAAATAAGGGTTTCAATTTTTCATTCTCCACACAAAATATTAGGTTTTATTTAGGACTCACAAAAAGTATGATTTATGGTTTGTTGTGGTGTAGGTGCGGAATGGAGCTGGGTAAAGCAGATTTAATCAAATTGCTGGATACTGAGACGGTGGAAAACTATGAGAATTGGTTGACCACTACTTGTAAAGACTTTTATAATTCAATCTCAGGTGCCAATGTGCTGAATTGCCTAAAATGCCAGAGGGGAAGGGCAACAAAATGTTCAATTGTAACTTCTATGAATGGAAAAGGTAGGCCGGTTTCTTTCAATCAACTAGATTTTGATTTATTAAAAGGAAAATGCATTGTTTTCTTTTGGTAGAGGGAATAGTAGATGTCATCTAGACAACAATTACTTGTTACTTCATTCAGATGGTTCAAGAACTAGTTTTATTTCCCTTTTGTTTGCAGAGAAGGAAAATGTCAAATATGAACGGAATGGAAGTATTCAATGTGTAGACTCATGGATATGTGTAAACTGTAATTTTTCTTGGTGTGTTGCATGTGGGTTTGCTTTTGATTCTGATAGTAAAAGGAAATGTAACCACCATTGCAGTGAAGCAGTAAATTACAACATCAATGATATAGTGACAAGAATTGAATCTATTTATAGTCAGTATAAGACAGTAAAACTCAATACTGATGACCAACCTGCTACGTCCAGTGAATCTGATGATCCCCCTGCTACTTCGAACCAATTTACAAACCAATATGATACATCCAGTGAATCTGATGATCCCCCTGATACATCCAGTGAATCTGATGATCCCCCTGCTACATCGAACCAATTTACAAACCAATATGATACATCATTTTTACCTATTACACTTAGCCATCTTGGAACTTCATATAAACATGAGGGGATTGGGATGTCATATATACATATACATGAGAGTAAAAGCAACTATACTGGAACTGGTTTTGATGATCACAGAAATGAGGGCATGTCATCCCACATGAAAAAAAAGCTGAGAAAGATGGAAAATGGACTAGACTGCCTGGCCGAAAGTGTGCTGAAATGTTTGACAATTGTTCTTAAGAATAAAGCTGATGACCGAGTTCAACCACGCTTAGGCTTTTCTGCTTACACTCTTCTTTCTCGGGGAAATGTGGTTGGCCAACTGTTAGAATACTTAGTAGTGAATGATTCTATGATGGACATATATGCAAGGGGTGCTTTGTATATTCAACTGGCAGACCTGTTGGAAACCATGGTGTTGTATCCCGAACTCGTTATGATGTTGATAGGACCCTCTTCCCAAGGTCCTAGGAAAGGAGGTCCTGATGTTGGTAGTGATAATGGCAGTGAAACTTGTATCTTTAAAAAGATGAAAAACATTTATGTGCAATCCAAGATTATGGTGGACAGATTCAGACATGGGAAACAAGATATCAATAATGTGGAGGTTGATCTCGGCATTGCTAGATGTCTTTTGGTGTGCTATGAGAAATTGGCAACTGCAGCAGAGAAGCATAAAGCCTGTATACCATATATGGGATCTGTTTCATATGTTAAAGGTTTGGGACATAGGGAAGCAACAGCTGGACAAGCGGTTTCACCTTCAGCAGATAATGGCTCCACCACCATAGAAGATAGTCAAGACAGATCAGTGCAGTGTAAGAATTTATCTCAATATAAAGAGAACTTGAAGCTAGTACAATTTGCAGAGTACCCTTTGCTTGAACATCACACCTATAGACAAGATTTTTATGGGTCAGGGTCAAAGAAGCAGAGCATTGATAACAGAGGTGTGCATAATAAAAATAGAATGGTGCATATTGCCAAAGAAATAGCTACGTTGGCAACTAGTCTTCCTCTGGAGTGGGAATCCAGCATACATGTTCGAGTGGACGATGTGAGAATGGATATATTGAAGGCTCTCATAGTGGGTCCTAAAGGGACTCCATATCAAAACGGAGTCTTCATAATTGATATTTATCTTCCACCAGGTATGACAGCACATAATTCCTTGTTTATACAATTGTTTTCAAATGTTCAGGATTTTGTTTCTCTTTGCAATATAATTTCTGATGCATTTGCACACTTTTTATTTTTGAATAAACATCCATTAGAATAAAAGTCACAGCTGAGACTCAAATAGACACTAATAAAACCTATTATGGGTTGAAGAGAGAGAATTACAGACTCGTACAACAATTAATGCATGAACAATAATGGGTTTTTGTTAGCTTCAATGTTATTTTGCCTCTAACAATTTTTTATTTTTAATTAATCATTTATTAATAGTTATTTTTGTCTCAATGCAATAGTTTCTGTTTTCTGGTTTGGTTTTGCATATACATAAAACACGTAACTGTTTTTTGGTGGCGACAGACTATCCTGAGGTGCCTCCGGAAGCGTCTTTTAAGACAATAGGGTGTCGGCGAGACCGTTTCATTCCATATTTATTTGATGATGGGGTGATCTGCTTATGTTTACTTGGAAGTTGGGATGGTCCTGGGTGGCAGCCTTGGAAGTCAACTCTTTTGCAAGTTCTTGTTTCTATTCAAAGCTTAATATTTGTAGCTGATCCATTCTACAACGAGAACGAGGTTGTCTATGAGGATGCAACACGTTATCGACGCCTTGTAGAAAAACAGAACAAGAGTTGCAGATGCATGACTTTAAGATATGCTATTCTTGATGCACTTCGCCACCCAGATCCTAGCTTCAAAGATGTAATTGGAATGCATTTTGAGCACAAGAAAGATGAGATTATAAAACAATGCCATGAGTGGGTCCAAGCTAATGGTAAGGAAGATGAGACCATTAACCAGTGCCTCCTACAGGCTACTGGTAAGGAAGATGAGACCATAAAACAGTGGCCGCAATGGCTACAGGCTAAGGGTAAAAATGAAGAAGACAACAATATTGTAAAGATCGCTGAAGATATAATGTTAGAGCTGGGAAAGGTTTCACCACCCTAGAAAAAAAAAAAATACAGCAACTTTGAATTTGATAATGTCTTCTATGGGTGATGTACCCATGGAGATAGGAAATCCATCATATCATATTCTTATTTTTAATGACTCTTTTTATTGGATATCACCAATTATTGCGTTTGAATCGACAAGGATTTTAATGGAAGTATTTTCTATAAAAAAATATATGGAGAGGAGGACATCTTAATCATCCTATGCTTTAGGATATGTGGGAGAAACTTATACACTTAGTCTGTTTAGCTACCACATTAATTCTGGTTAATCATTTTTATATATATATATTTTTGGGTAAGTATTAAGAAGGTGTTTTGAAAAGGTTTTTTTAGTTTTTTATATTTTTACATTCAGGTTAATAAAATTTATAATGTTGTAGTTTTGATTAAGAAAAAAAATTCAATAAATTTAAATTGTTTAGATTTAAACCTATTCCATCATTTCATCTTGATCATTTTTAGTTCAACATGCTACTTGAATCAAGTAGGGCATTCTCATTTTCCATTAAGGTTTTCAATAATGACTTTCCTTCTAAACTAAGTTTTGAGATAGGGGCTAAGGATTTTTTGTGAATTAAACTTCCCTTCCTAGCTTGCACTCTCTCTCAACTCTCTCTCAACTTGTTCCTGATTCCTTTCTAGATCACAATCCCTCCTGACTCACACTCTCTTCCAACTTACACTCCCTCTAAGATCACAATCCCTCCTGAATCACACTCGCTATTCTCTCTTCCTGGCTCTCACTAGCTATTTTCTATTCTTTCTTCCTTCTTCCAGCATTCTTTTGTTTTGGTATTTTTTTTTGGAAATAATATTTGTGGTATTCCTTCTCAATATTGAATCCCACTATTTATGGGCTCACATTCTTTCTTAGGCGCACGTCCTCTTGACTCACACTTGCTCATATATATTTTATCATGGTGTACTTATTTTTAAAAATAATAGGATGTATCTATTGTTCTTCTACCATATTTAAAAATACCCAAATTAACTCACATTTTTTGTTGCACTGATACTAATACTATTTTATGATGTTTGATATTTATATTGTCATATATTTTGATAGTAAAAGATTTACAAGTCAAAACGTAACTAGGAAAAGCATTTAGAAAAGAACACACAAGAGAAAGACATTTTTTTATCTAAAGCATGCACATATAAAGAATTTGTAGGGAAGAAAATGCATGCTAAGTATCTTTACTATGTATCATTTGGATTATATGGTATGTATAAGTGATGCCATATTATATAAGGATGTTTTTTTTATTAATGGCATTTATTTAGAATCCTCAAAGTTATTTATTTATTTGAAATTTCTTTTTGTTAAAAGTTTAATTATTGGTTTTTTATTAAATTTAATGGTAAACAGAATAAAATACCATCTAATAACATAAATATATACTTTGATTCCTAGGGTTGTGTTCATATAAATTACTATAAATCCGTGGTTACCATACACTTTTTACTGTATTCAAGATATATGCTTTTACATATTGATATACAATGTTGATTTTGATTAAGATGTATAATTGATTATCTATCTTTTTAGTTACAATTGACAATTATTCATAGTATAGTATAGTTTAGTCGAATCTATAAAATATATTCTTATATATTGGTCGTTCTTACTTTGTTTTTGGATAAAGAGATTTAGATAAAATCTTATTCTATTTTATTTAGATAAAAAGATTTAGATAAAATCTTATTTTATTTTATTTAGATAAAAATATTTAGATAAGAGTAGATTAGAGAAAATAATTATGTTATTAAGTGAAATGAAATATTGATGATAGTAGATCTGATATTGTGTGACTATAAATATTGAGCCTTGCCAAAATAAAAGATATCTCTTATAGAATTGACATCAAGCTTATTTATAAAATTGGTAAGTGATAGACCTTTTTTATAAGTGTTTCTATGGACAAAAGACCTCACATAGATTGCAATACATGGATAAAGTAGAGGACTAACAAGGTGGTTGTAAGTAAAGCAAGTGGAAATAAAGTTCTAAGTTTATCTCTAAGTTTTGTGAAGGCATCTCGCCATTGTCATTTAATGTGTTTATTAAAGATATGTTACGTTCTCTAGAAAGGCTTGTGGTCAATATTTGAGAAGAATGTTGTAACTTGTTAGACATTGATAGACTTCACACCATTGGTGGGAAAGAATGAATGTAATAGATTGTATGTGATTTTGAAAACATCTAGTTATACCAAAATTGAAATGGAAATATGTTAAGTTGTTTATCATTTATGAATAAGATAATGTTATGTTGCTAGAAAGATGTTTATGTGGTTATTGTTGTGTTAAATTCCATGAGATTTGGTATGCAATTATGGATGGTTTTTGCTTGCGTATTTCTGGAAAAGATTTTTTCTAAATTATTGTTAATGTTTTGTTAGATAATTAAGGGGGAGTTTCTAGTTTAACATATGCAAAATTTATATCGTTTGGCCTGGGAAATATAAACTTCCTTAATGAAACTCACTAACAAAAGTAAGAACTTCAAAGAGATTCATGGTGACTAACATATGTAATGTGTTTGAGACATAGTCTTCCTCGGTTTATCCCTTTAATTAGAAACATAGAACTAGAACTTATATAACCATGGGCAATATGGGTGTATTTCATCTTGAACAATGAAAAGTGATGTAAGAGAGAACTAGACTTAATAGACCTACAATCTCTAATTAACGAATGGTGAAATTATTTAACGTGAGTACATGTTCTCACAAGTCTTCCTTGTGGTGTTTGGTATCATGGAAAATAGCTTTCTAGTTTGGATTTGAATTAGACTTAAGTAGGAATTTAAATAACCAGTCATAAAGCACCCGCTCTACCTAATTTGAAATAATTATACCTAAGTAGGGTTTAAGCTTACCATATAGAATAGCTAGGAACTTAGTTACTGCAATGAATTAACTCTTATTAACTCTACTATGTGCATCCAAGGACAATACCACCAAATTGGAGGGGAAGTTCTGCCCCATCGATGAGATAGACACAATAGACCAATGTAGATGTTAGAACCCCGAATATAGGTTCAGAGAATCCTATCAATAAATGAGAGGATCTCACAACAACAATGTCCCAACTTCATAAATAGATGGAGGTATAACCATATTTAATAAGGAGATACAAGCTAGAAAATCTAGAATAATGCAGACATATGATCCCCTTACCAATGAACAACATGCCATAGTCCTTCTAGAGGTTGAATTGGAAAAGAATATGAAACATTTAAAATATTCCAAGTTCAATGAAGAGGAAGATGGTGACATAGCCAAAGCATGGCTAAAATATATAGAGATATATTATAACATAAAGAATTATTCTAGAGGTACTCGTACCTCCTATGCCACTTTACATCTTCAAGATGTCTTGGACTGGTGGAAGGCATATAGTGAAGGACTGGGTCTTGCAGTAGTAGTGGATTTGACTTGGAAAGAGTTTGTAGAGGATTTTAAGGATAGATTCCTTATAGAACACTTTTACTCCTAAAATTTTGAAGAGTTCACTAAACTTCAACAAGGGATTAATATGGTGGAGGCATATCATCAAATATTTATCAAACTATTGAAGTATGTACCTGCATACAATGAGAAAATGAAGATCCATAAGTTTATCCTAGGAGTAGATCATAGGAGAGGTCAAGAAGTAGACATGTAAAAACTTGTTACTTTGTAGAAGACCTACAATTTTTTTATAAAAATTGAAACCTATCTCAAACCATTCTTTTATTATGAAAGGTTGGATGAGTAGGAAAAAGAGGCACTTAGAAAAAAAAATAACGTAGGAATTGTAAAGTAGAAATGAGAATAGGTAAATAATAACTTTCCTAAACAAGATTGCAAGAATGATCAAAAGCAAAGAATATTTAGGAAATAGTTCCAAGGAAAGATCCACAATTACAATCATCACAATAGTGATAAAAATAGAAAATCAGCTTAGAAAGTAGATGATGGGCAAAACAGAAAACACATCCAGGACACAAAACTGGATGTTTTGATTGTAGTGGACCACATTATACCATCTATTGTCTGCTCAAAGAAAGTTTGAGCTCAAAAGGAAAGCAACTAATGTACAAGAAACCTGCACATCAAAAATTGACCCACAAGATTTATGTAGTAATAGGAAACCAAGATCTTGAAGGATAAGCCACTCTATTATTGATAAGGGGTAAGATCTTTAGTAGGAATGTTAAAATTAATATTGATAGTAGTGCTATGAATAGTTTTTTCCACTAGTTTAATTAAATATATATCTAAAAATCCTAGAATCTTGGCACATGGATTGAAGGTCGAGTATGATTTAGGATAAACCTACACAGTAATTCAATTTTACCCTATGGCAAAATTAACCCTACCCAATGGGATGACTATAGGATGTCTATATGTAGCACCTCTACATGCCTTTGATGCAGTCTTGGGAATGGATTGGCTACAAGCACATAGGGTTGTAATAAATTTTCAAGATAGGTGGATTGAGTACATGGAAGATAGTGGAATAGTATAAAGGGTGTACAACTTGTAAGGGGTTTTTCAACCTCAAATGCTTTCAGCAATTCAACTCAAGAAATTCATGAAGAAAGAAGGAATGGTTTATGTGGTTAAGATAAAAAAAAGTAGACGAAAATAAAGAAGAGGTGTTTGGGAAATACCCACTTCTCCAAGATTTTAAGGATGTATTTCTAGAAGATTTACCTCGGTTACTATGTAAACATGATTTTGACTTCATAATTGAGCTCCAACCTAGAGAATAACCTATATAGAACTCCTTATTGAATTAATCCAATAGAAATGCAAGAGATAAAGGTGCATCTACAAGGATTATTGGAGAAAGGTTTAATCAAACCAAGTGTGTCATCGTGGGGTGCACCAATACTATTCGTAAAGAAAAATTATGGTTCTTTCAGATTATGTATAGACTATATAATATTTTTTTTTAATTTACATGATGGAATTGGTAGTCGCCACAAATCTAGGTATGATTTCTAGCTTCTTATAGCCACCACAATATTCTACACTATCTACCCAGGAAGCTGCCACACAGATCTTCATGTAGTTCATCCATATAACCACCATACCATAATCATTTTAAACCTTTTACGTTGCTAAAAGTACTAGGAATTAAGCATTTAGTCTGATGAGGCTCGACATTTGAACCTTGAACCTCCACCTCCCTTACAAGGTTTGGTCAAATCAATTGGTATACACCTCAAACCTATAGACTACATATGTTAAACAAGGAAATTATCAAGAATAAATATCTTCTACCTAGAATAGAAGACCTCTTTTATTAGCTTAAAGATACCACAATATTTTCAAAGATTGATTTAAAGTCAGGATACCACCAATTGAGGACGTGTGAGGAGGATACTCACAAAACAATTTTTAAAACTTGTTATGGATATTATGAGTTTATTATCTTGCATTTTGGGATAACAAATGCTTTCGTAACATTTATAAACTTGATGAATAGTATCTTTAGAAACCAATTGGAAACTTTTTTTTTGGTGTTCTTAAATGTTATCTTTATATATTCTCAAAATAAGATAGAGCATGACAGACACTTTATGATTATGCATTATGTTAAGTAAAAATCAGCTATTTGGGAACCTGTCCAAATGTGATTGTATGTGTCAAAATTACAATATTTAGGACATGTTTTTTAGTGATAGGGATCACATTATACCCTAAGAAAATAGAGGCTATTTTGCATTGGCCACCTCCCACTAGTGTGATAGAGGTTTGAAAAATTTTGGGTTTGATTGGTTACTATAGGCATTATGTAAAAGACTACACCATTATTACCTCTCCAATGACTAACCTATAGAGAAAAGGAAAGGAATTCAATTCGACATATAAATATGAGTTAGCTTTTAAAATACTTAAGCAAAAGCTTACTACGCATCCTATATTAAAAATAATCGATCCTCAAGGAAGTTTTTTTGTTTGCATAGATGGACCATTTGAAGGTTTGGTAGGGGTGCTCTCTCAAGAATATGCAATGATAGCATTTAGATCAAGGAAACTAAAGTTGCATGAGGTCAATTATGCGATCCATCAATGTCATTTGATACATCAAAAAATGTTAGCTTCCTGCCTGGAGCATGTTGAACGTTGTCCAAGAAAACTTGAAGATAATTGAAGGTATCAAACATGTTACAATTAAACATGTTTACCAGAAAGGAAACAAGGCTGCTAACCTCCTTGCCAATCAAGGAGTTTAATAGGATAACTTCCAAGTTTGGTATGACAATTTCCCTCAATGTATTATCACCCACACTGATACAAATGGAAATATTAATATTTAACTTGTTTTTGGTGCTGATGTGGCTGATTTGGGGTCTAGTGGTTGGATATGGTTTGGCTGACATGGATGCCAACACATATCCTCTTTTTCCTTATGCATTTTTGTGCAATCTATCTTGGGGAAATGTTTAGGAGATGTGGATAGTTCACAAGGCAAATGCCATCTGTGAACCCAGATGACAAGGAATGTGGAAAGTTCACAAGGTAACTATCACTCTTGAAACCAAATGGTGAGGAATGTTGAAATTTCACATGGCAACTATCACTCATGAAACCAGGTGGTAAGGAATGGCAAATAAAACTATGAATTTCTAGTATAGTGGAAGTGGTTGCTCCAATAAGCTCACATATTGAACCTTGCTAAGCCAAATACTATAATCTTAGTTGGGCTTTCAGTAGTTGTTTTTTATTTCCTTTTGGGTGCAATTGTTGTAGTTTGAACCATTATTCGTTTTTGTTTCTATCTGCACATTATTTTTGGTTTAAATTTGGCTATTTTATTTCCCATTTGGTTTGTTTATTTTAATTTAAGTTAGTTCACTTCTAGCTAGTTGTCTTTACTACATTTCTGTAAAAGGTTTTAGGACCTTTCAAAACCCTTTTTATCAACCAATAAAAAAATACTAGGCTCATGTTAGATCCCTTTCAACCCATACATTTAGCGTATGCCTTGAAGACTAAATGTCCTATCATAAAGATAAAACATTAATCATTTACAATGCTTAACCTTCTGCCCATTACACACAAAAGGTTGTTAAGGGGGTTACCACACAAATCATCATAGACACTCAATTTCTACCATTTCGCCTTACTTGTTCTATTCAAATTTTAATCTTCATGATAAGAGACACAATTTAAGCTTTTACCACTTGATAATCCTTGTATTTATTTTCCACACAAAACCTTAGTAAGAAATAGGTTTAGCTACATGCCACAAATGTCAAATTTCTTTTCTCAGTGGTCTCTTGGGTACTCCATAAGTTGTGGTAGGTTCCCTCTCTCTTTCATTCTAATTCACTAGTGGATACAGTCATGAGAGAAAATATTTGCATATTGGTAGTTTCTAAGCTCTTATTCTTCCCTTACAATGTATCAAAAATCATTATATGTTTATAAACAAACCCTATCTCTTTGATAGTCTAAACCTATCACTAGATTCCACTAGCTAGCCTAGGTTATGATACCAACTATAACAACCCACGTTACTAACCAACCCCGAGATATAATTTTTTATTGTTTTACTTCATATCCAACATGTTAAGTTAGAACCATGTATGCTTTAATCAACATCATGCATGGTAGTAAGTAACCGAGAGGATTATGACATGGTCAATGCCAACTCTCATGATAGAAGTGACCAACTCCTATCCATCCTTACATCCCACAATTATATGTATGATCCCTTGGTTTAACTGTTTCTAACTCTTTTTTTCGTAGGAAGTTTAGTTACTTAATCAATTGAATGTAATTTTAATCTTACTTCCCAATTCTATTATTTGCAGTGAAATACCATACATGTATTATTAAGACAATGAATAAAGGTTACTTTATTCACATCAAGACTTTCACTTGATTTAAAGTATAAATAATTACCCCATAATAAAAGAGTCATTCATTGGAAAACACAAAGGCATCAAATATTATAATCACTAGAATAATCATAATTCATTCTCATCCATAGAACATTGCTTGTTAAAAAAATATTACATCACTTAACATTCTAATAATCACTCTACAAGAATGTAAATACAACATTCCATTGGAAAGAAAATAGAATTTACTTATTTCATCTTATTCCATATCTATGATCTATCTGGAGAACATCATTCTATAGAGTAAATATGATATCTATGCATAATAATATTTGCAACCCACAAAATAGAAGTACACAATATATGCCCTAGGAACCCTCATAGGGAATAAACCGAACCTCCAAAATATGTTTCTTCTCTCATTTCATAAACTTAAATGATCATAAATACAAGTATAGGAAGGCATCGCATGGACCCTTTCCTAAATAAATATGCAATTAAAGGAATTAATTTGTTCCTTTTAAATTACGATGCAAGGTTCGAGGTGTAGACCAATTGGTTCATCCAAACCCCATAAGGGGGTGGAGGTCCAAGGTTCAAATCTCGAGCCTTGTCGGACTGAACGCTTGTCCCTTTCCTGGTGCTTTTAGTGGCGTAAAAGGTTTAAAATGATTGTGGCATGGTGGTTATAGGGGCGGACTGTGCGAAGATCTGTGTGGCGGCTTCTGGGGTGGACAACACAGAATACTGTGGCGACCATAAAAGCTGGATAGCCTACCCGGATTCGTGGCGACTACCGATTCCACCATGTAAATTCAAACAAAAAAAAATTACGATGCAAATAAGGAAATTTCACATTTCCTTTCTCTAAGACATCAATACAATAAATGATAATATTACAATTTCTTATATCTACTTGTTTATGAATGATCAATGGTTACATATTAAGGATAAATTTCATCAATAACCAAGAGATAACCCCATAATTCCCTCTAGAATGAAATCCACATTCATTCTCCAACCCATATACCAATATTCCATTTAATCAATAGGATCGAATAAATATCTAAGGTTCTTTATAACCTTACAGAGAGATCTCATACTCTCTCCAATATTAGATCCATACCTAATCTTCCCACATTAATTCACACTTCTCTAATTTAGACAATTTCCACCATAATATATCTTGATCAAAATCATATTATAGTTCTCATAATCCATCAACAGGATCACCTATATTATTATACTAGAGTCCCTACAAGTTTTGACTTGTAATCTATCAAACAAGATTACATCTTCTTTATTTTATAACCTATAAAACAAGGTTACCTCATAGTCAAACATAGATTACATTGTAATCTATTACACAAGATCACACCTTTAAATGAAAATGGATATTGTAATCTATCACACAATATTATAAATCAACCTCGCAATTTATCACACAAGATAGCCAACCAACCTTGTAATCTATCACACAATATTACAAATCAGCCTTGTAATTTATCACACAAAATTACAAATTAACCTTGCAATCTATCACACAAGCTTACCAATCAACCTTGTAATATATCACAAAACATTACACCTTTAACACAACTTTATCAAAAAATATTACAAATTAGCCAGATATCAATTGCCCTGTTAGTTTAGCATGGTTTCAATTCTTTCGCATCAAATCCATCAATCAATTATTTTTTAGAGATCAAATTTTTCCCAAACTTGATCTTGTGTAGTTATATTTCATTTACCAATTACTTATCAAATTTATTCTTTCCAATATTTGGCCAAGCATCAAATTCCTTTTCAACATTTGGTCTAAAGTTATTCACTATTATTTTGGTCAACAATTGCATCTAGTAGCTTTCAGGTTTTCCCTTGCAACTTGAGCCATTGTTGTTTTCAATATATATATATATATATATATATATATATATATATATATATATATATGAAATTTAATCTCTTAAACATGATCTTGAAATTCATTTTATGGTTTCATAATTTTAACATAAAAGTGTATTTCAGTCCCTCCATTTGAAAAAAGAGTTGTAACTATAATCCTTCTATTATCTTTTGTTGGGTGGTACCATTAACTTAGAATCCAAGGAAACATAATTCATAATATGATGACTACTTGTTTCACATGCATGATATGTTAATTACCTAATTTAATTTCACCTTTAAAGCACATTACCACTTAGGGCCATAATCAACTAAGCTTCTAGTATGTTATTATTTTTTAATTAGGTTTACTTTTGATATATATAAAAGGTTCAATTCTTGCTGATAGAAAAGATTTGAATTCTAAACTTAATCCACCATGTGGGTCTATATTGTAAGTATCATAATTAACATAACTTCCCTTGGTTAGATTAGATAATTATTCGTAATAGCTAGCCTCAAATAATAAATCGCAATCAGGAAAATAATTCCATATAAGGGATCTGCTACATTATGTCTACAATATACCAATGGGCATGTGATCACTTTGACTACCAAATGGTAGTAATTTCTTAAAATTATGTGTATCCCCTTTATTTTATCCCTATTGATCCCACTAGAGCAATGTGGGATAATGATTTTCCCTTTTAGCCAAGAGTATGGTGACTTGATAATTCATCTACCAATCCTCACTGACACATGCTAGGAAGATAATTATCAATGTGATCAATGGTAATCATACAAATTTTCTACAAGCTATCAAGCATCATGTGTATCCCCAACCACCACCAAACCATTTACACAAGGGTGACTTTATCCCTTGGGATACTTGTTTACACTCTAGTGCATCCTGTGTGGGGTGATGTTCAGGAGCCATTTTTTTGGAAGCTCTCATATACTCAACCTGAATGTAGTTGGTCGTATAGGGTAACAGTTAGACAATGTAATAATTTAGTGAGATACTTTTTATATACCAAAATAAATCAAACTATTCCCTCTTATCGTATTGGTAGTACAAACGGAGGTCGATGATCAGGGTATTTAATATGAGTCTACTATACAAGGATTTATAGGGAAAGGTTTTTATAATTTTTGGGATCAAGTGGGTATACTGACCCTACCTTTGATGATAGCAAGGACCTAGTATGCTATGAATTGAGGTGATAGTAATAGATCGAGACTATCCATAACATGGTGTTACAGGGGGTATTTAATGAGTAACTTTGTTTGGTATAAGCACCTAGCAAAACTAGATGATCATATACCTAACATAATGGATTTGACCCACTTAGCTAGCTTAGCATGAATGAAAGACAAGGATGTTATTTAGATTGATACAACATCCATGAACAAAATTCAATGGTAGGTCCGAGAGATTGATAGGAGATGGTAATTACAACTAGCAATCACCATATGCTATGAGTTTTAATAGATCAAACAAGGTTTTGAAAGGTACACAAGTCTCAAAATAACTTGCTAGAGAGGTCCTACTTTATTAGTGGCTAATATAGTAGAGGTCGGATTAAGGATATATGGTAGCTTACCTCTATTTTCTCTTCTTAAATATCCACCATAATTGCTATAAAATAGGGCTAACTCATGATATTAAATACTTCAGATTAATACGTCGATGACCTAGGTCATAAATAAAAGGTTTGGTTGCTTCCACTTTCAAAATATAGTCAACTGCAGATGTCCGTTGTTATGAGGGGTCTTAAAAGCAACAAAAAGGGTATCCCGCATATATGCCATTGTGGGAATTATATGGAATAATAACACCCGCATGCTAATTAGGTGGTAACCACCTACCAGTGGTCATGGTGGAAGTTCGACTATCTTAGAAGATCACCCTGGGTTTGACATATATTAGGTTTTGGCATAGCCACTAAATCGTTGCACTATAATTTTTGATGGCTATTGGACCATACCTTAAGACACTAGTCTCACTCATTTCTAAGCTTAAAATATAGGTATTGTCTAAATAAATGTAGATTGAAATATAGGTGTCTAACGATGCATGTAAATAAATAGTTGTACTTGACTATGATAATAAACATACCCCCAAATAAAAGATTACACATAATTGCATACCACATTAGGATATTACACATATTTTTTTTGAAAAAAAAGTAATGGTATGAAGCAACCTGGATAAACTTGATTTCCTGCTTAGTCTTCAAGCTTGTGCTCCCTTCCACACTTCTCCAAATTTACCCCTAAATCCTCTCATATTGATCCAATATATTAAAATAAGACTTAGTACTCTCTCAAGACATTTTGGTTTCGGATATACCAAGGTAGATATCATACTCCCTAAGCACAATATTTTCCTTTCTCCTATATTTCATTGCTTGCCTTCCTTTTTATAATTTTTTCCAACTCTTCCTTCATGAGCAAGAAGGAGATTTATTGATAAAATATAAAAAGAGAACCTTTTTGGAGCTCACCCAAATAGTGGGATTCCTTTTTATCATTTAAAAATTTGGGACAAGACAAGAGAGGGTAAATTGGGAGTACCTTGGTTATTTTTGGCCTTCCATTTTTTCCAAGTGCACCTACAAAGCCTACATTAATACTATTGGGAAGGAATCATGTGAAATGTAGAATAGTTCACCCACTAGACAAATATGTATATTTTATTATTAATTTATAACCTTATCCTTTTTTGGGTGCCAATTTCAAATTAGATAAATCTTTGTATACACCTAATTGCAATAAATAAGGTTCATTATAATAAGTTACTTTTGTGGAAGATTATTTCTCCAATTTTTTTGAAAAAGAGGGTAAAAATTTATTAACTCGACAAAACATCCAAGATACAAAGAAAAAGAAGAAGATATTCAGACATATCAACTGTCAATAAAGAAGAGAGATATTGAGAGCAATCAGAAGAAATTTGAGACCAATTTTGAACATCCAAACCATCCTGAAACTCAGAAGCCCATTTAGTTAACAAATCTGCTACCCCATTCCACTCTCGGGGAATATGCACAAATAAAATTAATTAATCCCCAAAACCTTACCAAAATCCCAATTGCATTCAAAAACCTTCCAATTAACTTGGTAGAGTGTAATTAGTATTTAATTAGGGATTTTATAGGATATTTAGGTTTTACCATCCCCTAGATTTTATCAGTTAGACCCTCTTATTAATACTTGGCAGCATTATCAAGGTTTGGTCAAAGTTAAAATTCAAGTATTAATTGATCATTTGGATTAATTAATGTCTTCTAGGAAGTCTAACGGGTGGGTTGTGACACCTTTACATGGTTTATTTGTTTATTAATTATAAATAAAGGGTTTTTGAAGTGTGCAAGGGTATTTTTATCTATTAGTAAGAGTGAAATGGGCAATATGTGAAGTGGAATGGGCTAATTTATCCATCAATTATATGGAAATTAATGTGATTTAGAATTATAAAATGATATACATTAGATGCTTGATAATTATTAGAGAGAAAATAAAATAACAAGAAAAAGAGAAGAGGGATCCTAGAATGAGGTTATGTGAAGGAAATAAAAAGATAATGGAAAGTACTATAATGATCAAGATATAGAATAACATAGATGGGAAAGTAGATGGACTTCAAGGAGTGAAAGAACCTGGTACTAGTGGTGGGTTCAAAGAGGGTCTGCGGTAAGTGTGGACAAGAAAGATACAAAGGAAAATTATTTTTCTAAGAGAAATATCATGGTAAGGATAGCTGGAAAAGAGATATTTGTAAGGGTAGGGTAGGAGTGAAGAAGTTGGTGGTGATAGAGACTCTCTAAATATTATTAATTGCTTAAAATAAAATTATAAAACACCACAATCACCTTTCAACCACCAAGTACTTCCAACCATACTATTACTTTCAATCGTACAATAATGTCCAACCATACAACCACTTGCAATCATACAATCATTTTAAATTGTACAATCAAACACAATTGTACAATCATTTCCTTCTACTATACAACAATTAATTTTATCTAGAAACCTTTGTGAGCATACAATTATATAATTTTTCAATTGTATAATGGGATAATTATTTCTAACTTCAGTGTGGTAATTGCCTTTGTTGTAGAATATTTACAAATATGGTGCTCAACATGGGAAGCCATAAGCATAGAAAAATAGGTGGTAACAACTTGGTTATAGTATTTGAACATACATTTGTGATAATGACATTTTAAGAGAGGATCATGGAAATGTCAAGAAATTTGATTCATTAAAATTAACTTTAGTGGTGTTTTTAAAAGAAATACAAAAGTTGATAGAGGTGGTATTTTTCAAAATAATAATGGTAAAATTGTCCTCGCTTTCTCAACATAATATACAACTTCAACTAACATATTTACCACAATGAGGACACTTCTTACAAGAATCAAAATGAAAATTGGGAAAAGAGTAGAAATATATTTCAATTGAGGGGGTTTACAAATCATCATTAATGATATTAACAAAAATGGATGTGGGAATTGAATTAAAAATTAATTTTGATGTTTAATATATTACTGGAGGTAATCTCTTAAAAATGTAAGCATATGGATAGTAAATAATTTAGTTCGTCGTGTTAAATGTTTTTTTGATGAAATTTAAATTTTAAAAAACAACCCTCCCCTTCATGAAAATGATATCAATAAATCATTGTAAAAATATAACACTTTAACCAAAAATATATTTGATAAAAAAAATAAAAAATATCTTTCATAAAATTACATGTTATATATATAATCTTTTAATATTATGATAAAAGTTACTCAATTAAAATAACATATAACTTGACCGAGGTGTTGTAGGTGAGTTGAAGAGGAGAGGGCAATCCTCCCACCCTACCAAAATAATTGAATTGGGTAGCCAAAATCCAATTGATAATGTTGATGCCATGCACAAATCCCAAGTGACTTTTACGGTGTTGAACCCCGCTCGTTGTGGTCTCTCAACCAAGGCGGCATTTTTCACTTTAAAAAAATAAATAAATAACATATAACTTAAATTAAATACTAATAATATAAATTTAAATGGTAACCTAAAATAATAGTAAACCGTTCTCTTTTTTTTGTTGGAAAAAAGCTATATTATATTATATCATTAGTCGAACCAATACAATATTTTGGTGTTAATACTGTCCACAAGCTAAAAAACAAAATGAGGTGGATCAAGAGTAAAGCATCCATAACTGAATATACATAAGAATAGAAGCTAATATCAACAAAAAAACTATAGCTATATCTTATTGCAATACACCAGATATCAGCATTCATCTGTGGGAGAGTCTGTTATATGAAAAAATTCTAGGCATGTCTTTTGTGCTATCTTCTATAGTATTCAGATAATAAAAGGAAGTAATCAAACCTTGAACCTACTTATCATTGTTAATTGTCTTCTTCTTAGCTTCCTGTTGGACTTTCTGAAGATCTTGAATCATATGAGAAAGTTGATGAAGTCTGTCAATAACATCTTGAGGTATGTTGGAAGGACCATAGACTTGGGAATGAATGTATCCCACATGTAGCAAAAGATCAAATGTCAAGTCTGCCAAAACTATATCCCATGCAGGATAAAATCTAGTAAACACCTTTTTTCATCTGTACTTTCAAATGTGCTTGAGAAGGATGAGTCCACAAACATCCCAGAGTTTGAGGCATTATCTAGCTGAGAAAAACCAAGCAAATAAAGCTTCCAAGATCTAGCACAAGAGAGAAAAAAAAAAGAGTAGAAGATATCTCAAAACTGTTTAGCTATGCCACAAAACCAAAACAAGTGAATAAAGAGTTTCTAAAGCATTACAAAAAATGCATTGAGGGGAATGTGTAAAATCACAGCCAAAATTACAACTATTGGCAATTTTTGATGCAAAATTTGCCAACCAAGAAGTTGTGTTTTTGATTCAATAGGAGATTTCCAAATTTGATTAGCAAGAAACTACCATTGGGCATTGGTAAAATTTACTTGTAAGTTCACATTGAGGTTAGAGTCTAAAGAAGCTAGACACAGAAGATTTTTGTATAACCAACTAGAAGTAATGGAAGAGATTCTATGACCGTTAAGCCATCTCCAGTCATACCAAATATTATGTGCAGTTGTTCCCAACTTCATAAGGACCTCACAAGGGATGCAAGCCATAATTAAACCATAAGACTCTTTGAACCTAGAGGGAAGGGAGCAATTATTGTAGATCTAGTTCCAGGTAAGAATTGAGCATCTACCCGGATCCCAAATATCTTTAATTCTATTAATTCCTTTCTTAAAAAAAATATCCCATGAATAGCATTGTATAAAGCTAAAGGTTTATCATTATGGAGAATAAGTTTATTCCACCAAATATTGTTAATACTGATGCTCAGACCATGTCTCAAGGAGTCAGACTTCCAAGCCAATAAATGAGAAACTGATTACTACGCTTTCTAATTTTGGGTAACTAGAATAGAACCTTTAACTGTAAAATAAGGTGCATTAAGGACCTTATCCTCCCAAGGGGTTTCTTTCCATTTACCTTTGTAAGTAGCTAGAGAGATTATGTACCGAAATAGGTGTTTCTAATTTTCATCACCAATAATGGCTCTCGCAACCCATTTTGCAACCAAAATTTTACTCTAGGTAAGAGGATCAATGATGCCTAGACCTCCTAAAGCCTTAGGTTTAGTACAAAGTTTCCAAGAGATGGATGTCATATCAACCCCTCCATCCCATTTAGTCCATAAAAATTTGTGAATGGCCTAAGTTAATTTCTTATAGGCTACCTTGGGGTCCATCCAACAAGAGGAGTAATAAACATGAGAGTCTTCCATTATTTTATTCGCAACTTGAATTCTTTGTGCTAAGGAAAGAAACCGAGTTGACCAAGCATTAATTTTTTTTTTAAGTTTTTCCATAACCCAATTCCACATATCCAAAGGAGAGATATTAATCCCAAAAGGAATTCCCAAATAATACACAATATTACCATGAGGGATGATCTTCCACTCAGTTAAGGAGTTGCATCCACGAGGAGAGGAAGAGGTATAGAAGACTTCAGTTTTAGAATCATTAATACGAGAACTAGAGCTATCACAAAATAGTTGAACAATCTCTTTAGCCGTTTCCACATCTTGTTGGGTATTTTGAAGAAAAATAAGGGAATCATCAGCAAAATTAGAGTTAAGAGCATGTTTATCCCTAGGAATATTAATACCCTGAAGGAGGCCATCAGAATGAGCCTTATGAATAAGATAACCAAGAGCATCGGCAACCAAAACATACAAAAACAGAGCAAGGGAGAAATATTTTTTGATAGACCGTTGAAGAGGGAAGGAGGGGCAAAGAGCTCCATTAACCTAAACACAAGCCGAAGCATCACCAAAAAACATACCAATTTGATTATAGAATTTTGGACCAAAACTAAACCAAGAAAGCATACTCAGAATAAAATCCCATCTAATTCTATCATAAGCTTTGTAAAAATCTAACATAACCAAGAGGGCATCTTGATTAGAATTGATAGCCCATTGCAATGTTTCCCAAGACATCATAAGACTATCTAAAATATAATGACCTTTAATAAAAGCAAATTATTCAG
This sequence comes from Wollemia nobilis, assembly GCA_028583015.1. Lineage (NCBI taxonomy): Eukaryota > Viridiplantae > Streptophyta > Pinopsida > Araucariales > Araucariaceae > Wollemia > Wollemia nobilis. Next base: position 3,112,517 of record JAQPPZ010003044.1, on the reverse strand, counting down.
GGCGAACAATTGCTTGAGCAACAATTTTTATTTTTAAAGCTATAGCTTTAGCTATGATCTTGTAAGAAATATTGAGGAGGGTAATAGGTCTCCAATTGGAGATTTAGTTACGGGTCGTACCTTTAGGAATAAGCTTGATAAGACTTGCATTGATATAAGCTCCAAGGGAACTATAAAGAAGAGCTTCCAGGTAAACGTGATCAAGATCAGAGGAGAGAATATGCCAATTTTTTTTATAAAACTCCACTAGAAGCCCATCCAATCCAGGAGCTTTTTCATTCTTCATAGAGAAAAGAGCAGTTTGTAGATCATTCATACAAAGAGGATATTCAATTTGATCTCGAATAATGAGATCAACTAAGGTGGTAATATGTTCTTGCACGTATTCCATTAAGATACATTGGATTTCATCCCTTGGCTCCACTATAAAAAGTTGAGAGAAATGAGATCAACTAAGGTGGTAATATGTTCTTGCACATATTCCATTAAGATACATTGGATTTCATCCCTTGGCTCCACTATAAAAAGTTGAGAGAAATGAACTACAAAACGATTCATGATCTCTTTAGAGTCAAAAATAAAATGACCTGAAGGGTCCTCCAACTCAGTGATCCTTTCTGAAATATTCTTATGTCTGGGGTAGTTAAAAAAAAATTAGTTCCCTTGTCTCCCTGGGAGATCCAATTGAGATGATATCTAACATGTGCCCCTCTAGTACGGTAAGACTCGTAAACTCTAGCCTGATTTTCAACATTAGTTAGATCGTATTGAATAACAGTGTTAGAAGGGTCTTTCATAAGCATGAAGCGAAGATGAAAGATCTCCTTATGAAGGCGACTCTCTTGAATCTTCTTCCTCGTGGAAACAAAGTGCCCATACCATCTAAGGGACGAAACCGTATTGGAAATCGTGGTTTCAAACCATTTGGTCTAGCCAGTATTACTCGTTGGTCTAGGAAATCTATTCCAGACATGCTCTACAAGGCGACAACAGGCAAGATTGTCAAGGTGGGACACATTTAATTTGAAAGGAGGCGGCATGAAATTAAGAGAGATTGAAGAAGTTTGGATAGAAGATAAGATAGGAAGGTGATCAGACAAAGTAGTGTGAGACAAGACGCGAACTTACTCATGGATAGAAAATTTATCCAAAAAATAATTACTAAAATAAAATTTGTCCAGACAAACAAACTTCCTAACATAACGATATAAATTCTATACACTTCCTATACACAGACTAAATAAATTATTCTTTTACCTTGTTATTATGTTCAAATAGCTGTGTTGTCCTTGGTTAGACTGCCCCTTTCTTATACTCTATACATTAAAAAAAAAAAAAAAAAAATGTAATGTCCTCCTATCAGAACAGGATAAATGATAAAAATCTCGTGTAATATTTTAAATATTTGGTTAGCAAAAGGCAAAAATCAAAGAAGTAGTCGTAATTTTTTATTTTCTATTTTTTCAATTTAATGGCCTTCCATAACCTTATAGCGTTGAAAGTTGTTTCTCAATTGACATTGACTACAGTTCCGATAATAAATGTAGTACTGATAAATATACGGGGGATATTTGCAGATTTAATGAGCGAGTGTGGACATCAAAATCTTGGGAATATTTTTGTCACAGCCTGCTCGCATAGCTTTTGTTCACCCTGTTTAAAGTCTCATATGGAGTCTGTTGCAAAGAAGTCAGTGATAGCATTAGAACCCTCATATGAGGATTTCAGAGTACAAATGCTATGTCCGGATCAGAGGTGAAGTATCAGTAAATCTCTGAAGTTTTCAAATAAGGGTTTCAATTTTTCATTCTCCACACAAAATATTATGTTTTTTTTAGTTCTCACAAAAAGTATAATTTATGGTTTGTTGTGGTGTAGGTGTGGAATGGAGCTGGGTAAAGCAGATTTAATCAAATTGCTGGATACTGAGACGGTGGAAAACTATGAGAATTGGTTGACCACTACTTGTAAAGACTTTTATAATTCAATCTCAGGTGCCAATGTGCTGAATTGCCTAAAATGCCAGCGGGGAAGGGCAACAAAATGTTCAATTGTATCTTCTATGAAAGGAAAAGGTAGGCCAATTTCTTTCAATCAACTAGATTTTGATTTATTAAAATGAAAATGCATTTTAAATTACAACCACCATTGCAGTGAAGCAGTAAATTACAACATCAATGATATAGTGACAAGAATTGAATCTATTTATAGTCAGTATAAGACAGTAAAACTCAATACTGATGACCAACCTGCTACGTCCAGTGAATCTGCTGATCCCCCTCCTACTTCGAACCAATTTACAAACCAATATGATACATCCAGTGAATCTAATGATCCCCCTGACACATCCAGTGAATCTGATGATCCCCCTGATACATCGAACCAATTTACAAACCAATATGATACATCATTTTTACCTATTACACTTAGCCATCTTGGGACTTCATATATACATGAGGGGATTGGGATGTCATATATACATATACATGAGAGAAAAAGCAACTATACTGGAACTGGTTTTGATGATCACAGAAATGAAGGCATGTCATCCCAGATGAAGAAGAAGTTGAGAAAGATGGAAAATGGACTAGACTGCCTGGTCGAAAGTGTGCTGAAATGTTTGACAATTGTTCTTAAGAATAAAGCTGATGACCGAGTTCAACCATGCTTAGGCTTTTCTGCTTACACTCTTCTTTCTCGGGGAAATGTGGTTGGCCAACTGTTAGAATACTTAATAGTGAATGATTATTTGATGGACATCTGTGCAAGGGGTGCTTTGTATATTCAACTGGCAGACCTGTTGGAAACCATGGTGTTGTATCCAGAACTCGTTATGATGTTCATAGGACCCTCTTCCCAAGGTCCTAGAAAAGGAGGTCCTGATGTTGGTAGTGACAATGGCAGTGAAACTTGTGTTTTTAAAAAGATGAAAAACATTTATGTGCAATCCAATATTATGGTGAACAGATTCAGACATGGGAAACAAGATATCAATAATGTGGAGGTCGATCTGGGCATTGCTAGATGTCTTTTGGTGTGCTATGAGAAATTGGCAACTGCAGCAGAGAAGCATAAAGCCTGTATAGCATATATGGGATCTGTTTCAGATGTTAAAGGTTTGGGACATAGGGAAGCAATAGCTGGACAAGCAGTATCACCTTCAGCAGATAATGGCTCGACGACCATAGAAGATAGTCAAGACAGATCAGTGCAGTGTAAGAATTTATCTCAATATAAAGAGAACTTGAAGCTAGTACAATTTGCAGAGTACCCTTTGCTTGAACATCACACCTATAGACAAGATTTTTATGGGTCAGGGTCAAAGAAGCAGAGCATTGATAACAGAGGTGTGCATAATAAAAATAGAATGGTGCATATTGCCAAAGAAATAGCTACGTTGGCAACTAGTCTTCCTCTCGAGTGGGAATCCAGCATACATGTTCGAGTGGACGATGTGAGAATGGATATATTGAAGGCTCTGATAGTGGGTCCTAGCGGGACTCCATATCAAAACGGAGTCTTCATATTTGATATTTATCTTCCACCAGGTATGACAGCACATAATTCCTTGTTTATACATTTTTTTTTCAACTGTTCAGAATTTTGTTTCTCTCTACAATATAATTTCTTATGCATCTGCGCACTTTTTATTTTTGAATAAACATCCATTAGAATAAAAGTCACAGCTGAGACTCAAATAGCAACAACTGAATCCTATTATGGGTTGAAGAGAGAGAATTACAAACTGGTTCAGCAATTAATGCATGAACGATAATGGATTTTTGTTGGCTTCAATGTTATTTTGTCTCCTAACAGTTTTTTTTATTTTTTATTAATCCTTTATTAATAGTTATTTTTGTTTCATGCAATAGTTACTGTTTTCTGGTTTTGCATATACATAAAACACGTAACTGTGTTTTTTTGTGGCGATAGACTATCCTCAGGTGCCTCCGGAAGCGTCTTTTAAGACAATAGGTAGTCGGCGAGACCGTTTCATTCCATATTTATATGATGATGGGGAGATCGGCTTAAGTTTACTTGGAACTTGGCATGGTCCTGGGTGGCAGCCTTGGGAGTCAACTCTTTTGCAACTTCTTGTTTCTATTCAAAGACATATATTTGTAGCCGATCCATTCTACAACAAGAACGAGATTGTATATGAGGATGCAACACGTTATCGACGCCTTGTAGAAGAACAGAACAAGAGTTGCAGATGCATGACTTTAAGATATGCTATTCTTGATGCACTTCGCCACCCAGATCCTAGCTTCAAAGATGTAATTGGAATGCATTTTGAGCACAAGAAAGATGAGATTATCAAACAATGCCATGAGTGGGCCCAAGCTAATGGTAAGGAAGATGAGACCATTAACCAGTGCCTCTTACAGGCTCCTGGTAAATATGTACCGGACAACAATGTTTTAAAGACTTATGCTATGGGTAGAAATGAAGAAGACAACAATATTGTAGAGATCGCTGAAGATATAATGTTAGAGCTGGGAAAGGTTTAACCACCCAAAAAAAATCAGCATCTTTGAATTTGATAATGTCTTATTTTTAAGGACTCTTTTTATTGCATATCACCAATTATTGCATGGACAAGGATTTCAGTGGAAGGATTTTCTATAAAAAAATCTCAAGAAGAGGACATCTTAATCAGTAGTGTTTCATCCTATGCTTTAGGATATGTGGGAGAAACTTATATACGTAGTCTGATTGCTAGTACATTAATTCTGGTTAATATATATATACATAAAGTATTAAAAAAGTGGTTTGAAAAGGTTTTTCAATTTTTATATTTTTATTTTTTATTTTTGATTGGTAGAAGGGGGTGTTGAAAGGTCCCCGAACCTTGTACAAGAGGAAATTACATGAAATCCAGATTGACCGAGGTGGTCCAAGAAGAAAAGATTAAAGAGTGGGCAAACCTCCACACGAGGAAAGGTGTCGCGAAATCGCGACCAAAAAGGTGATGTCGCGAAATCGCGATCAAAAAGGTGATGTCGCGAAATCGCGACAAGATGCACCAGGAGAAGAAAGGAAGTCGCGAAATCGTGACAAGAAGCGCCGTCGGAGTCGAAGGAGGGAAGAAGTCGCGAAATCGCGACAAAATACAAGGTTGCTGCCAGAAGAGAGGAAGTGTCGCGATATCGCGACAAGTTGTTAGGTTAAATCCGAAAGAGATATATATATATATATATATATATATATATATAAATATATATATATTTTTATATTTTTATTTACAAATAAATAAAATTTATAATATTGTAGTTTTAATTAAGACAACAAATTCAGTAGATTTAAATTGTGCAGATTTAAACATATTCCATTATCAGATTTAAATTCATCATCTCATCTTTCATTGTTATTTTTAATTCAACAAGTACCAGTAGGGCATTCTCATTTTCCATTAGGGATTTCAACTCGTTCCCAACTAACACTTCTTCTTAAATAAGACTCTCTTCCAACTCACACTCCCTCCTAGATCACAACTCGCCCTATTCTCTATTTTCTTCGTCCATTATTTCTCGGCTCACACTCACTCCCAGTCGCACTTCCTCTTCACTCACACGTGCTCATCTCCGCTCACTCTCACTTCCAGTCGCACTTCCTCTTCACTCACACGTGCTCATCTTTATTCACTTACACGTGCTCATCTCAATTTTCTCATAGCGCACCTATTTTCAAAATAATAGGATGAATCTATTGTTCTTCCACCACATCTAAAAGTCTCCGGATTAACTGAATCTATTGTTCATCTACCACATCTAAAAGTCTCCAGATTAACTCACATTTTTACTCACGTTTTTTTTGCACTCCCTCTCACAATGATATTAATACTTTTTATGATGTTTAATATTTATATAATAAAATATTTACAAGTCAAAACATAACTACCCAAAGCATTTAAAAAAGAACACACAAGAGAAAGACATTTGTTTATTTAAAACATGCACATATAAAGAATTTGTACGGAAGAAAATGCATGCTAAGTATATTTACTTTGTATAATTTGGATTATATGATGGATATAAGTGTTGCTATCTTAAATAAGTAGATGTTTTTTTTTAATAGCATTTTCTTTTCTAAATCTTAGAATCCTCGAAGTTATTTTTTAATGTGAAATTTCTTAAAATTTTAATTATTTGTTTTTTATTAACTTTTATAGTAAATGCCATCTAATACCATATATATATACTTATATTCTTAGGGTCGTCTTCATATATCACCATACATTTTTTACAGTATTCAAGATATATGCTTTTACATATTAATATACATGATCTTGATTAAGATGTATAATTGATTATCTATCTTTTTGGTTATAATAAATAATTATCCAATAGTATAGTATAGTTTACTTGAATCTATATAAAGTATATTTTTATTTTTTATTTTATTTTCGGATAAAGCGATGTAGATAAAATCTTATTCTATTTTATTTAGATAAAGAAATTTAGATAAGAGTATATCCGAGAAAAGAACTATTTTATTAAATGAAAAGAAATATTGATGAAAGTAGATGTGATATTGTGTGATTATTAATATTGAGCCTTACCAAAATAAAAGTTAAAGTATATCTCTTATAGAAATGAGATCAATCTTCTTTATAAATTTGGTATGTGATAGAATTTTTTTAGCTAGAGAACATTTTCATTAGAATTGCAAGTTGGGAGCAATTCATAAAATTTTCACATGGATTTAGTCTATCATATTTCATAGCAAATGTAGTGTTTTGATATTTTGATGGAAGTGGATCTAATAGAAACCACATGTAACTTTTTTAAAGAATAACCATCAAATGTATATATATGAAGTGTTATAAAGCAATCTTCAACAATGGCCATGATGAACCAAAGCAAAACCTTAAATATTGACATGAGAACAAGAATGTTCAATATGAGCATTCTCCAAGATAAGAATTATCTAATAAACAATGGTTCCCCTGATTTATGAATGTGAACAACAAAGTAGTAAGAAAGTCTAACGATCACCAAATGTAACAGCTTCATTGTAGCTTCATTGACCATCTTGATTTTTATTAGTTTGGGCCCTAGTAGGGTTAATGTTGATTTAATGTATAAATAGGAAGAGTTATGTTGTAGTTGGAATTGTGTTTCATATTAAATATTAGTCGCCTTTGTTACACATATGAAACTTTGCTCTCTCCCAATGGCTAAGAGACTTTGCCCTCTCTAAGTGGCTAAGGATTTGTATTGATTTGAATCTGGAATCTCATTAATTGCATTTTTTTATTTTTTAGCATTGAACTTAAATTTATTGTTATTAGTGGATGTTATGCATTGTGTGTTGTCAAATTTACTTCCATTACCATATTTCTTGAAGTTGTTTTGTTACAAATGGCATTTGAGCATTGATCTTGGATCCCTTTAGTAGTGGAAAAGTGTGCTAAAAGGGTGTGTCAACCATTCCAAAATATTTGTCAAACATTTTTTCTTCTTCTCTCGTGGTAACTATTTGTCAAATTTGTTTTTGGGTCAATATTTCGATGTTTTTTTCTTCTCTAGTATTGTCAATTCGTTGTTGTTAATCCCTTTTTCTAAACTTGACTATTAAAAATGTGGTTCACTTTAGGTGTGTTGGGACCTTTGCAGGAGACCTATCCCATTGTGATCATCTCTTTGGTCCAGTCAAAAGAAGGGGTAATTCTAGCAACACTTTTTGGAAATTAGGTATGTTAGACCTTTGCAGAAGATCTATCTCATTTTAATTATCTCTTCAAATTAATCAAAGTAAGGGGTATTTCTCACCATACTTTTTCATAGGTGCTATAAATAAGTCTTTTCGGTTTAACATATTTCTCACAATGCCTTTTCATAGGTGCTCTAAAGAAGTCTTTTCGGTTTAACATTTTCTCCTAATGAATGAATGAATATGTTGCTCCTACGGATTGGTTGTGAGACAATAGTTGATTGCAACGCATTATTTTTTTAGAGGATGTAAGCATACTAAAAACAAAAGTGCTAACCTAAAAATCTTGTAAGCATCACAACATTTCTCCAAATATTTGTAAAATAAGTTTACCATAATTCAACCATGAGAGGCCAAATTCAACCTCATTGGGAGTTGCATGGAGAGTAGCTCATGGAGGAGTTTGCCATAAAGAAGTCATGTTTATACCTATTTCAAGTTTATATGCAAATAAGTTAGAACTAACAACTGCTTCTATTCTTGGAACTCGACTGCCCTATGCTATTTTCATATCATTGCTATGTTTGCATCTTGAAGCCATGTTTATACCTATTTCAAGTTTAAATCAAGATAAGTTAGAACTAACAGCCACTTATGTTCTTGGAACTCGACTGCCCTGTGCTATTTTCATATCAATGCTATGTTTGCATCTTGCAAGTTGTTGTACCCTAAGCCTTAACTGAAAGACAATTTTTAAATTTTATTTCTCTAGTCATCCATGAGTAGCGAAGTCGGGACGGGTGAAGAACGAACATCGCAAGATGAAGGGCGTATTCTAGACTTCGGGAGTGAATTTCAGACTACGCTAGGAGAAAGGCGAAGTTCGTCAATCGGTAGCGAAGTTCGGACTTCACCGGGCGCAGCAAGAAAGTCGACTGTCACAGGCGCAATGCGAACTTCACTTGGCGCAGTGTGAGCTCCAACCGTCCGGAGCAAAGTGCGAATGGCACACAACAAAGTGTAGATGGGGGCCCAAATCAAACTTCACTTGCGCATTTGAAGTGTGCTCACAAGTTGCGCAATCGGGTTGCGCTTGCGCACTCGGGCTGTGCTCGGATCTCAGGCACAGTCGGGTTGTGCCAGCGAAGCTGGAAGACAGCTCCAAACTTGGCCAACTTTGGCCTTACAATATTTTCCTTCTGAAGGCTTGCACGGCTGTCGCTTGGTTTGCCTAGCTTGGTAAGAAGAAACGTCAGATCTGAATGCAATGCTTCAGATTTGAGCTCTAACTTATAGAACCCAAAAAAAATCGCTCTGAGGCAATTTGTATAGAGAACAATAGACTTTGCACATAAAATAACTGTAAACCCTAATGATGCCTTAAACAATAGGAAAATTTATTCATATGAAACGAGTGTTACAGAAGTCATCAACTGAGGAAATAACAACTTCTACAGACTAAGCTCTAGGATAAACTAAAAGGAAAATGTCGAGTAGGCTGCTCGAACATTTGTCTCTTTCTCTGCTCTCTCTTCGCTTTTCCTTCCACACCTTTGTCTAAAGACCCGAGATACATTTTATAGTCGTAGGGTGAGGAGGATAGGGTTTGTCCTCTGATAGATTTTGACAGGCCCTCAACTAGGGTTTTTGACCAATCGTCGAACTGACATTAAATCACCGAATTGGCATTAACTTTTGTGACGATCAGATCTATCATATGTCACATCTATGAGAGGGTAGGTGCGATGTCATGTCAAAATTTTACTGGGATCCCAGACTATGCGAGCGTAGTCCGAATTCGCCCATGTCTGGAGTGCAATATAATTTTGCCCAAGGTTCGGAGCACAGTTGAGTGGAGGCATGAAATATGGGTTAATATTTCTAACACCCTCCTTTAAACCTGATTTCATGAGCGTTTTGACTCCAAGTTGCTCTCGTAATCTGCTAAAGTCTTCCTCCTTCAAAGGCTTCATGAAAATATTTGCCAACTGCTCCTTGGATCTGCAAAACTGCAGATGAATTTCTCCGGACTTCACCAACTCTCTGATGAAGTGATAATGAATATCAATGTGCTTAATCTGACCATGGAAAATGGGATCCTTTGACAGTGCGATGGCCAAATTTTTATCACAAATAATTATTGTAGTGCCTTTCGGAGGATAGTGCAGTTCACTCATAACTCTTCACAACCAAACTACCTAGCATGCGGTTGTCGTGGTGGTGACATATTCTGCTTCGACTATGGACAATGCAATGATGGGTTGCTTCTTGGATGCCCATGAGACTTCCCCTGATTAGAGATGGAAAGCATACCTGGAGGTGCTCTTTCGATCATCGATGCTACCAGCCCAGTCATTATCTATGAAACCCATGAGTTCCAACTGGTCTTGTCTGGTGTAAAATAGGCCATTATTTTGCGTCTCATTGACATAGCGTAAGATCCTCTTGCCTGCTTGCCAGTGCATGTCCTTCGGAGTCTCCATGAAATGGCTGATCATACTAACTTCGAACATCAGATCTGGCCGAGTTGCAGTCAAATACATCAGACTACCAACTAGCCTTTTGAACAAGGTTGGATCAACATTCCTCTATGAATCCAACTTGCTCAGCTTCAAACCTGTGGCTACAGGTGTGATGGCAAGTTTTCTATCCTCCATCTTGAACCGCTTTAGGACATCCTTCGCATACTTGCCCTGAGAAATGAAGATGCCATCTACCGATTGGTCAACTTCAATGTCGAGGAAATACTTCATCAGCCCTAAGTTCGTCATCTCAAACTCCTTCTTCATGGTTGTTCTGAACTGGTCGAACAGGAAATTGTTGTTGCCAGTATAAATCAAATCATCCACATACAAGCAGATGATAATGAGCTCACCTGCTTCATTTATCTTCATGTACAAGGTGTTCTCATATGGGCATTTGACAAACCCATTTTATTAAAAATAACTGTCAATTAGGCTGTACCAAGCCTAGGGTGCCTACTTCAAACCATATAGGGCCTTCTTTAGCTTTAGGACTTTGCCCTCCTAGCATTCAATTTTGTAACCTAGTGGTTGGTCTATGTAGACCTCTTCCTCCAACACTCCGTTGAGGAAGGCTGACTTAACATCCATCTGGTACATCTTCCAACCCTGTTGGGCTGCCAATGCCAGGATCATCCTGATTGTGTCAAGTCAGGCTACAGGTGCATATACTTCATTATAATCGATGCCTAACTTCTGCTTGTCAACATCTCCATGGGCATTGAACTTTGTCTTATATACCCACATGACACCAATGGTATTCTTCCCTACTGGAAGATTTGTCAGTTGCCATGTATCATTCTTTTCAATGGCTTTAATCTCCTCGTCCATCGCATTCACCCACTTCTAATTCTGACTTGCGTCTTCGAACTCTACTAGATCAACTTCAGTAAATAATGCAAAGTTAGAGTACTATTCATCTATGTGGGTTTGGGTTGCCTCGTAGATTTCCTACAAGCTCCTTGTCTTCGCTGGTGTCACCAGGTTCTGGATTCTACTTGCACATGGAGGTGACCGAGATGGAGTGGATGTGCTACTGCTGGCACCGTTGCTGCTACTGGAGGTTGCAGTTGGCTGCACACTTCTTGTAAGTTAACAGAATCTACTACTATTGGCTCTGACTAGCTAGTATCTTATTTCTAGTTCTAGGCTTCTTCTTTAAGAAACTTCACATCACGGCTGATGATGAGCTTCTTCGTCACAGGGTTGTACATCCTATATGCTTTTGACTGCTCATTGTACCCTATGAAAATGCACTTCTCAGCTCTATCATCCAACTTCTATCGCTTTTGTCTGGAAAATGTGGATATGCAATGCACCCGAACACACGCAAGTGAGCCACACTTGGCTTCACACTGCTCTAGGCATCCTGAGGGATCTTGTCCTTCACGATTTTTGTGGGACATATGTTTAGTAGGTGGACTGCACATGTTACAGCCTCTGCCCAAAATTTGTGCAGCAATCCCTTCGCCTTCATCATGCTTCGTACCATCTCCATGATGGTTCGGTTCTTACTCTCAGCTACATCGTTCTGCTGTAGCGTGTATCTAGTAGTGAACTACTTTTGAATTCCTTACTTCTTGTAGTAGTTATGGAATTCATTGGAGATGTATTCACCTTTGCCATATGTCCTGAGAGTCTTGATCTGATATTTGCTCTGTTTCTCCACCAGAGCCTTGAACTCCTTGAATCTGGAAAATGCTTTTGACTTCAACTTGATGGCATAGATCCAAGTCTTTCGGTTGAAGTCATCTATAAATGTTAGGAAGTATTTATTGTCAAAAAACGTGCTGGTCTAAATCGGATCGTAAATGTCTGAGTGCACCAGCTCCAATGGCTGTGATGCTCTCCAAGACTGACCAAAAGGGAACGAATCCCTATGTTGTTTTTTGACTAAGCAGCCCTCACAAACTTGATTTTGCTGCTCTATCAGGGGTAAACCCTTCACCATTTGCTTCTTGTGCAGTTGATTCAGGCCACTGAAGTTCAAGTGACCAAATTTGAGATGCCACAACCAGGTAGCATCTTTTACAACTGCACTCAGAGACATCAATGATTCATTCTGAATCTGTAGTGGAAACATTTTGTTCTTTGTCATGTACACTATAGCAATCTTCCCATGCGACTTGTCTCTGATGGTGTAAGCTCCGTATTTGAACTAGACCATATGTCCCTTCTGCATGAGCTGTCCAACACTCAACAGGTTGTGCTTCAGGCTAGGCACATAGTAGATGTCACAGATGTGCTTTCGTTCACCGTGCCTGGTGCGGATGAGGATTTTTCCTTTACCCATTATGGGAACCTTGTTGTTGTTCCCCATATTCACCTCGGACTGGACTGTTTCATCCAGTTAAGAGAACATTTCCTTGATCTTCGTCATGTGGTTGTTGCACCCGTTGTCTAAGTACCAGACATTCTTCTGGCACTCCTCAATGTTACAAGTCAACAACACATTTCCTCTTATCGCATTTTTGGTTTCATCCGTGTAATGGGCCTGCTATTGGTTCTCCTTGACCATCCGTTTTCTACACTGTGAAATGTAATGGCCAAATTTTTTGTAGAAATAGCATTGGACCTTTGGCATGTCCTTCTGACCAGATCCAGCTTGCTGATTTCTCGAACTGCCTTTTCCACCTTGCTGATGGAAGTTACAGTTGGTCTCCCCTTTGCTAGGGTTTGATCATCCTCCTTGCTTATTACATTTCCCACGTCTGCCTTTGCCTCTTCCTCTGTGATAACTAGAGGCACCATGGTGGGAATCTTGTTTGCCGCTGTCTTAGAATGAGACCTGAGCCCTGAATGATTGCTCGAGAGAGGTCTGAGACGAACGACTCAGCCTCTGTTCATGTGTCTACAAAGAACCCATGAACTCCTCTATCGAGAGGGTTGTTAGATCCCTCGACTCTTCGATTGCTATCACAACCAAGTCAAACTTGGCATGCAAACTTTTGAGAATCCTTTCCACAATTTTTTGGCTCTGCATATTTTCTCCATTCAACTGCATCTGGTTGATAATGTCCGTCGTTCGGGTTAAGAAATCACTCATGGACTCAGACTCGCTCATTTGCAGATTTTCAAACTCCCTCTTGAGCATCTGTAGTTTCACCAACTTTACCTTATTGGTGCCCTGGTACGAGCTGGCCAGAATCCCCCAGGCTTGTTTTGCCTTGGTGGCTGATGCGATCCATGAGAAGATGGTCTCCTCAACTACTTGCATGATGTAGAAGAGGGTCTTCTGGTCCTTCTTCGTGTGCTCTTTCAACAGGTCCTTGTCTACTTAAGAGAGAGTGGCTAGTGCTGCTGCATCTACCGATTTTTGGTAGCCATTATCGATTAACTCCCATAGCTCTTGAGATCCAAATAGGATCTTCATCTGGATTCTCCAGTAATCATAATTTTTCTCGTTGAAGCACAGGATCTGCAACTACAAGTTATTGCTAGTGGAAGCCATTATGCTTCAGTATCTACGTCAAGGGATCAGTGGCTCTGATACTAATTTGAAAGACAATTTTTAAATTTTATTTCTCCAGCCGTCTGTGAGTAGCGAAGTCAGTACGGGCGAAAAATAAATAGTGCAAGATGCAGGGCGTGTTCCAGACTTTGGGATGAAGTTCGGACTACGCTAGGAGAAGGGCGAAGTCTGTCAATTAGGAGCGAAGTTCAGACTTCACTAAGCGTAGGAGGAAAGTCGACTATTGCAGGCGCAATGCAAACTTCGTCAGGCGCAGTGCAAGCTCCAACCGTCCGGATGAAAGTGCGGATGACGCACAACAAAGTGCAGACGGGGGCCAGAATCAAACTTCGCTTGCACACTCAGAGTGTGGTCACAAGTATTGTGCAATAGGGTTGCGCTTACGCACTTGGGCTATGCTTGCATCTCGGGCGTAGTCGGGTTGCACCAGTAAAGCTAGAAGACAGCTCAAAACTTGGCCAACTTTGGCCTTGCAATATTTTCCTTCTGAAGGCTTGCATGGTTGTCGCTTGGTTTGCCTGGCTTGGCAAGAAGAAATGTCGGATCTGAATGTAATGCTTCAGATCTGAGCTCTAACTTATAGAACCCGAACGAAATCGCTTTGAGGCGATTTGTACAGAGAACAACAAACTTTGCACATAAAATAACTGTAAACCCTAATGATGCCTTAAACAATAGCAAACTTTATTCATATGAAACAAGGGTTACAAAAGTCCTCAACTGAGGAAATAACAACTTATGCAAACTAAGCTACAGGATAAACTAAAAGGAAAATGTCGAGTCGGCTGCTCGAACATTTGTCTCTTTCTATGCTTTCTCTCTGTTTTTCCTTCCACACCTTTGTCTGAAGACCCAAGCTGCATTTTATAGCCGCGGGGTGAGGAGGATAGGGTTTGTCCTCTGAAAAGTTCTGACATGCCCTCAACTAGGGTTTCTGACCAATCACTGAACTGGCATTAAATCGTCGAACTGACATTAACTTCTGTGGCGATCGAATCTGTCAGATGTCACATCTATCAAAGGGTAGGTGCGATGTCATCTCAGACTTTTACTGGGATCCCAGACTGCACGAGCGCAGTCCGACTTCGCCCATGTCTGGATCGCAATCCAGTTTTGCCCAAGGTTCGGAGCACAGTTGAGCGGAGGCGTGAAATCTGGGTTAATATTTCTAACATTAACCCCTATGAGCCAAGTTTTGTTGTCGTTTTGATGTTGCCTATGGCACCTTCAATGGAGCCATGGCCATCGCCGCACACTGCCTGCCCATATTTATTAACTACCTCATCACCATTGGTACTTCTTGGCTCTATCAAAACATCAACAAGGGCCATTACGACTATTATTTTTTGTTTTATGCAATATTCACCCCCCTTAACTTTTCACTATGACTATTATTTCCGGTTTTATTATTGTTATCAATTTAGATCTGCTGCATCTCCGAAAAAATCTGCTGTTGGAGAGAATAATTCGTAGCACTCACGTGGTTCGAATTCCCGACTCATCTTAGCTCGTGGCCTCTTCTGCCATTTGTTATAAACATTTCCTTCATCACAGCACAAAGTTTCCCCACCCGGTTTCTTGTTATCTGGCGCGCCAATGTGCCCTTGAGCCATGCCCTTCAGTGCACCAGCTGCGATGCGATTATTTCTTCATTGCACTACATTGTCCACCCTTGAGCATCATCGTCCTAGAACCATCGCTTGCACTGCTCCGATCGTTGCTCTGGCCACTTGACGATTTTCAAGTAATTTACTCTGCCATTGCACCAATTGCAGCTCTTGCTGCGAACATCAAATCTGAACCCAGATGCTGCCAACATCAAGCAGTTATTTTCGATTTGCAAAAATCAGCCTGTTCGACGTTGAATTGTTGCACATGTGGATTTATTTTTTTGTTATCCGCCTGCACACAAGGGATTTCACATCATTTCAAATGGTGGATATGTGGCGTTTCCAAATCCTTATCTACTCGCTCCAGTTTAAGCCTCCAGCAATGTCGTATCCCAGAGCCGCTATAGTCTTTGTTCATGGCCCCGTCATCGTTGTAGCCAGCAGGTCCCACCGCTGTGTCCCTGACTATTTCATTTCCCACATGCTTTGATCTTTGTTTTTTTTCCTCTTTTCCAATGAATTTGATTCCACTTTTCATTCTCTGTACATGTTTTGTGCCTAAAAAATATTTGATAGCCATCGTAACATGTTTTTGACACGGCAAACCCTGGCAACTTTGGCAAACAAGAGTTGTTTTGCTCCCTTGCATGCCACGTCCAATCAAACCAACAAAATCCTGATCTACCATGTCGGGAGCTAACTTCTATACTGCTTGCCACAACGCCCCAGCCTCTAAAATGTATGGCACTTCCCATTCCGCAACGGAGAAATTTGTAGACACAAGTGGACTTTGGCACAGATTTTTACACCATGCGGGCCTTCTCCACATGCTCCACCTGTGCCAGATGGTGCCCTTTGCTCCTACATGGAGATTTCATCCAATCTTTCACCCTTGGCCTACGACGTCACCGCTTGCAATTGGATACTCTGACATGTTGTCAGCTGCTTCGATGCGGTGCATCGACTTCTTTTGTACCCTGCAGCCACACTTGTTGCATGGTGCCTGTTTTCGTGTGGCGACCAATCATCCAGTGGTTCACCTGAATGCCTTGAATACATAGCAGTAACTGGTGTCCCGTCTCTTAAATGTTAGAAATATTAACCCAGATTTCATGCTTCTGCCCAACTGCGCTCCGAACCTTGGGCGAAATCGGATTGCGCTCCAGACATGGGCGAAGTCGGACTGCACTCGCGCAGTCCAGGATCCCGATAAAAGTCTGACATGACATCTCACCTACCGTCTGACAGATGTGACATCTGACAGACCCGATCGTCGCAGAAGTTAATGCTAGTTCGACGATTAGTTAGAAACCCTAGTTGAGGGCCTATCAGAACCTGTCAGAGGACAAACCCTATCCTCCTCTCCCCGTGGCTATAAAAGGTAGCTCGGGTCTTCAGAAAATGTGAGGAAGTAAGTGGAAGAAGAATGAGAAGCAAAGAGAGAGCAGAGAAAGAGACAAATGTCCGAGCAGCCGACTCGACATTTTCCTTTTAGTTTATCCTGCAGCTGAGTCTGCAGATGTTGTTAATTCCTCAGTTGAGGACTTTTGTAACCCTCGTTTCATATGAATAAAGTTTGCTATTGTTTAAGGCATCTTTAGGTTTTTCAGTTATTCTTATGTGCAAAGTTTGCTATTCTCTGTAAAAATCACCTCAGAGCGATCTAGTTCGAGTTCTAGAGTTAGAGCTCAGATCTGACGTTTCTCTCCTCTCATACGGTTCTTGCCAAGCCAGGAAAACCGAGCTATAGCTGCGCATGTCTACAGACGAGAAAAGAGTTCAAGGCCAAAGTTGGCCAAGTCTGAAGCAGCCTTCCAACTTCGTTGTCACAATTCGACTACGCCCAAGATCCGAGCGCAGCCCGAGTGCACAAGCAAAGTTTGTTAGCCAGCGAAGTTTGCACTTCGCTACCTACTGACGACTTTCCTCATGTGCTCGACAAAGTTCGCACTTCGCTGCCAGCTGACATTTTTCCTCCTACGCCCAATGAAGTTCGCACTTCGCTACCAGCAGACATTTTTCCTCCTGTGCCCGACAATGTTCACACTTTGCTACCAGCAGATATTTTTTTTCCTCCTGCGCTTGGCAAAGTTTGCACTGCGCTACGACTGACAAACTTCTCCCATTGAAAGGGTGTAGTCCGCACTGCGCTGCGACTGACGTCCTTCACCTTTGCTGCTATCCACATTTCGGCCAGTTGAGAGAAATTAAAAATCATCCTTCAAATTGGTGTCAGAGCTAATGATCCCTTGACACGGAGATCGAAGCATAATGGCTTCCACTAGCAACATCCTGCAGTTGCAGATCCCGCACTTCAATAGGAAGAACTACGATTACTGGAGCATCTAGATGAAGATCCTGTTCGGATCTCAGGAGGTATGGGAGTTAGTCGAGAACGGCTACCCAGAATCGGCAGATGCAATAGCATTTGCCGCCCTCTCTCAAGAAGATAAGGGCCTATTGAAAGACCACGCGAAGAAGGACCAGAAGGCCCTCTTCTACATCATGCAAGCGGTTGAGGAGACCATCTTCCCACGGATCGTATCAGCCACCAAGGCCAAGCAGGACTAAGAAACCCTAGCAAGTTCGTATCAGGGCACCAGCAAAGTGAAGTTGGTGAAACTGCAGATGCTCAGGAGAGAGTTTGAGAACCTGCATATGAGCGAGTCTGAGTCGATGAATGACTTCTTCACCCGGACGATGGACATTATCAACCAGATGCGGTTGAACGGAGAAAATGTGCAAAGCCAAAGAATCATTGAGAAGATTCTTAGAAGTCTGCCTGCCAAGTTTGACTCAGTTGTGATAGCAATCGAAGATTCAAGGGATTTGATAACCCTCTTGACAGACGAACTCATGGGTTCTCTATAGACCCATGAACAGAGGCTGAGCCGCTCAACTCAGTCTTCTTTGTAGCAAACATTCAAAGCGCAGGTCTCAATCCGAGACAACTACAGACAAGACTCTCACCATGGCGCTTCTAGTTCTCAAGGAGGAAGAGGTAGAAGCAGGGTGGGAACAAGCAAGGAGGGAGATCAAACCCTCATGACGCTGATCCAAGTTGCAACTTTCATCAGCAAGGAGGAAGAGACACTGGTAGAAATCAGCAAGGAAGCTCTTAGCAGAAGAAGGACATGTCAAAGGTCCAATGCTACTACTGTAGTAAGTTCGGCCATTATGCCTCACAGTGCAGGAAGAAGATGGCGAACGAGAATTAGCAACAAGCCCATTATATGGAGGAACCCAAAAATGCGATAGGAGGAAATGTGCTACTGAATTGCAGCATTGAAGAGGAGAGAAAGAAAAACATCTAGTATCTTGACAGTGGTTGCAGCAACCACGTGACTAGGAACAGGGAGATGTTCTCACAACTAGATGAAACAGTCCAGTCCGAAGTCAATATGGGGAACAATTGCAAGGTTCCCATGATGGGGAAAGGAAAGATCCTCATCCGCACCCAACACGATGAAAGAAAAATAATTCAAGATGTTTTTTATGTGCCTGGGTTGAAGCACAATCTGCTAAGTGTTGGACAACTTGTGCAGAATGGACATACTGTTCAGTTCAAAGACGGTGTCTGTTACATCAGAGACAAAGTGCATGGACAAATCGCAACAGTGTCCATGAAGAAAAACAAAACATTTTCGCTACAGATTTAGAATGAATATTTGATGTCTCTGAGTGCAGTTGAGAAGGATGCTACTTAGTTGTGGCATCTTAGATTCGGTCACCTGAGTTTTAGTGGCCTGAATTTACTACACAAGAAGCAGATGGTGAAGGGTTTATCCCTTATTAAGCAATCGAACCAAGTTTGTGAAGGTTGCCTAGTCGACAAGCAGCACAGGGATGCATTACCTGTAGGACAGTATTGGAGAGCATCACGGTCATTGGAGTTGGTGCACTCAGACATTTGTGGTCCCATGCAGACCACAACACTTGCCGGCAACAAATTTTCCTGACCTTCATTGATGACTTTAGCCGAAAGACCTGGGTTTATCCCATCAAGTTGAAGTCAGAGGCATTTGGAAAGTTTAAGGAGTTCAAAGCTCTGGTTGAGAAACATAGTGGTTATTATGTGAAGACTCTCATAACTGATGGAGGTGGGGAATACATCTCCAATAAATTCCACAACTTTTACAAACAACATGGAATTCAAAGGCAGTTCACTGTCAGATATACACCACAACAGAATGGTGTAGCTGAGAGGAAGAATAGAACAATCATGGAGATGGCACGGAGCATACTGAAGGCAAAAAGTCTACCACATGAGTTCTGGGTAGAAGCTGTAAGTTGTACAATTTATCTACTGAACCGATGTCCCACCAAGAGTGTGAGGGAAAAAATTCCAGAGGAAGCCTAGAGCAAGTTGAAGCCAAGTGTGGCTCATTTGCGAGTTTTTTGGTGCATAGGATATGCACATGTTCCAGATGAGAAAATGCAGAAGCTGGATGACAAAGCTGAAAAGTGCATCTTCACAGGGTACAGCGAACCAACAAAGGCCTATCGGCTGTACAACCTTGTGACAAAGAAACTTGTCATCAGTCGAGATGTGAAGTTCTTGGAGGATGAAGCCTGGAACTGGAAGTCAAAGACTAGTCAGTCTAAACCAGCAACTGTTGAACTTGTAAACTTGGAGGAAGATAGTGCGCAGCTACTTGTACCTTCAAGCAGTAACAGTGGTGCCAGCAACAACACAGCCTCATCATCCCAGTCACCTCCACTTGCAAGAAAAATTCAAAACCTCAGGACTCTTGCAAAGACTTGAAGCTTGCAAGAAATTTATGAGGTAACCCATAATTAGTTAGATGAAGAATATTCTAATTTTGCTCTCTTTACTGAATGTGATCTAGTGGAGTTTGAAGAGGCAAGTTAGAATCCCAAATGGGTGAATGCGATGGATGAGGAGATAGCAGCCATTGAGAAGAATGAGACATGGTAGCTGACAGATCTTCCAGCAGGAAAGAAGACCATTGGGGTCATGTGGGTATATAAAACGAAGTTTAATGCCCAAGGTGTAGTTGATAGGCATAAGTCCAGATTAGTTGCGAAAGGCTACAAGCAAAATTCAGGAGTTGACTATCATGAGATGTATGCACTTGTATCCTGACTTGACACAGTCAAAATGATTTTGGAACTGGCAGCTTAGAAAGGATGGAGCGTGTACCAGATAGATGTCAAG
This sequence comes from Wollemia nobilis, assembly GCA_028583015.1. NCBI lineage: Eukaryota > Viridiplantae > Streptophyta > Pinopsida > Araucariales > Araucariaceae > Wollemia > Wollemia nobilis. Next base: position 3,092,078 of record JAQPPZ010003044.1, on the reverse strand, counting down.
TCTGCCTTCCTCAACGGAGTGTTGGAAGAAAATGTCTACATAGACCAGTCGCCTAGTTATGAAATACAAGGGCAAGAGGGCAAAGTCCTAAAGCTGAACAAGGCCTTGTATGGGTTGAAGCAAGTACCCCGCGCATGGTACAGTTGTATTGATGGCTATTTTTAGGAGAATGGGTTTTAGAAATGCCCATATTACCACACCTTGTACATGAAGACAAATGCAGCAGGTGAGCTCATCATCGTCTGCCTGTACGTAGAGGATCTGATATATACTGGCAATAACAGCAGCCTATTTGTGCAGTTCAGAACAACCATGAAGTCTGAGTTTGAAATGACTAACATGGTGCTGATGAAATTTTTTCTCGGCATTGAAGTTGCCCAATCTACAGATGGCATCTTCATTTCTCAGGGTAAGTACGCAAAGGATTTCTTGAAGTGTTTCAATATGGAGGATAGAAAACCTGCCATCACACCTGTAGCCACAAGTTTGAAGTTGAGCAAGTTGGATACAGGGAGGAATGTAGATCCAATTTTTTTCAAGAGGCTAGTTGGCAGTCTGATGTATTTGACTGCAACTTGGCTAGATCTGATGTTCGAAGTCAGTCTGATCAACCGTTTCATGGAGACTTCGAAGGAAATGCACTGGAAAGCAGGCAAGAGGATCTTGTGCTATGTCAATGGGACATGGAACCATGGCCTATTTTATGCCAGAAAGGACCAATTGGAATTGGTGGGTTTCACATATAGTGACTGGGCTAGCAGTACATGACGATCGGAAGAGCACCTCCGGGTATGCTTTCCATCTTGAATCGGGGGTAGTCTCATGGGCATCCAAGAAGCAACCCATCATTGCATTGTCCACAATCGAAGCAGAATATGTCGTCGCCACGACATCCGCATGCCAGGCAGTTTGGCTGCGAAGAGTTTTGAGTGAACTACATTATCCTCCGGAAGGCATGACAACAATTTTTTGTGATAACAATTCGGCCATCACACTGTCAAAGGATCCCATGTTCCATGGTCGGATGAAGCACATTGATATTCGTTATCATTTCATCAGAGAGTTGGTGAAGTCTAGAGAAATTCATCTACAGTTTTGCAGATCCAAGGAGAAGTTGGCAGATATTTTCATGAAGCCTTTGAAGGAGGAAGACTTCAGCAGATTGTGAGAGTAGCTTGGAGTCAGCACTCGTGAGATTAGGTTTAAAGAAGGGTGTTATAAATATTAACCCAGATTTCATGCCTCCGCCCAACTGTGCTCTGAACCTTGGGCAAAATTGGATTGCACTCCAGACATGGGTGAAGTCGGACTACGCTCGCGTAGTTTGGGATCCCGATAAAAGTTTGATATGACATCTCACCTACCTTCTGATAGATGTGACATCTGACAGATCTGATCACCGTAGAATTTAATGCCAGTTCGGCGATTTAATGCCAGTTCGGCGATTGGTCAGAAACCCTAGTTAAGGGCCTGTCAGAACCTATCAGAAGACAAACCCTATCCTCCTCTCCCTACAACAATAAAAGGCAGCTTGAGTCTTCAGACAAAGTGAGGAAGTAAGTGGAAGAAGAAGGAGAAGTAGAGAGAGAGAGCAAAGAAAGAGACAAATGTCCGAGCAGCAGACTCGACATTTTCCTTTTAGTTTATCCTACAGCTGAGTTTGCAGATGTTGTTAATTCCTCAGTTGAGGACTTATGTAACCCTCGTTTCATATGAATAAAGTTTGCTATTGTTTAAGGCATCTTTAGGGTTTTTCAGTTATTCTTATGTGCAAAGTCTGCTGTTCTCTGTACAAATCACCTCAGAGTGATCTAGTTCGAGTTCTAGAGTTAGAGCTCAGATCCGACGTTTCTCTCCTCTCATACGGTTCTTGCCAAGCCAAGCAAACCAAGCTATAGCTGCGCACGTCTATAGATGAGAAAAGAGTGCAAGGCCAAAGTTGGTCAAGTCTGAAGCAGCCTTCCAACTTCGTTTCTGCAATCCAACTATGCTCGATATCCGAGCACAGCTCGAGTGCGGAAGCGAAGTTTGTCAGCCAGCGAATTTCGCACTTCGCTATTGATCGACGACTTTCCTCTTACGCCCGATGAAGTTTGCACTTCACTGCTAGCAGACATTTTTCCTCCTGCACCCGATGAAGTTTGCACTTCGCTGCCAGTAGACATTTTTTTTCCTCCTGCGCTTGACAAAGTTCGCACTATGCTGCAACTGACGAACTTCTCCCATTGAACGGGCACAGTCCGCACTGCACTACGACTGACATCCTTGGCCTTTTTCGTTGTTCGCATTTCAGTCAGCTGAGAGAAATTAAAAATCATCTTTCATTAAATCCCACATTGCGTGCAAACAATAATGCACATCCTTTATAGTTGTTGTTTCATGATAGAGCGCAAGGCCACATATGTACTTGGAAATGTAGTTTATTTGACAGTCTAGGCAAACCAAAAATAAAATATAAAGAACGAGAGAGGAGGTAGTTGATGATATACGAAGAATATTTTGATCTAGGATGATTACAAGCATAGTTATAGTTTTTGCTGGTGACTCCATTTTTCATGTAAATTGAGGCTAACTATAGGCATATTTATAGTTGTTGAAACATCTTATTTTTACTGGTAAGACTCCGTTTTTCATGTAAACATCTTATCTTTTTGCTGGTAAGACTCCCTTTTTCATGTAACTCAAGGCTGACTATAGGCATATTTATATTTTTTGGTGGTAAGACTTCATTTTCATGTAAATTGAGGCTGACTATAGGCATATTTATAGTTGTTGAAACATCTTATCTTTTTGCTAGTAAGATTATTTTTTAATGTAAACATCTTATATTTTTGCTGGTAAGACTTCGTTTTTCATGTAAATCAAGGCTGACTATAAGCATATTTATAGTGTTTGCTGGTAAGACTCCATTTTTCATGTAAATTGAGGCTGACTATAGGCATATTTATAGTTTTTGTTGGTAAGACTCCGTTTTTCATGTAAATTGAGGTTGACTATAGGCATATTTATAGTTGTTGAAAAATCTTATCTTTTTACTTGTAAGACTTCATTTTTCATGTAAAAATATTATCTTTATGCTGGTAAGACTCTATTTTTCATGTAAATTGAGGGTAACTATAAGCATATTTATAGTTTTCATTGATAAGACTTTGTTTTTCATATAAATCGAGGTTGACTATCTATAGGCATATTTATAGTTTTTCTAGTAAGACTCCATTTTTCATATAAATCCAGGATGACTATAGGCATATTTATAGTTGTTGAAACATCTTATATTTTTGCTAGTAAGACTCTATTTTTCATGTAAACATCTTATTGTTTTGTTAGTAAGACTCCTTTTTTCATGTAAATTGAGGCTAACTATAGGCATATTTATAGTTTTTGCTAATAAGACTCATTTTTTTAATGTAAATCGAAGCTGACTATAGGCATAATTATAGTTTTTGGTGTTGAGACTTTGTGTTTCATGTAAATCGAGGTTGACTATATGTATATTTATAGTTGTTGAAACATCTTATCTTTTTTCTGGAAAGACTCTGTTTTTCATGTAAAGATCTTATATTTTTGTTCGTAAGACTCTATTTTTCATATAAACATCTTATCTTTTTGATGTTTAGATTTTGTTTTTCATGTAAAGATCTTATATTTTTACTAGTAAGACTTTGTTTTTCATGTAAATCGAGGCTGATTATAGGCATATTTATATTTGTTGAAAAGCTCTTTTTAGATCCAATCAGTGTAATATTATTCTTATATTTTTTGAATACTTTTTTTAGACTTTTTTATTTCTTTGCGGTATATTTTAAAGTTACTCAGAGGTAAAAAAAATTATCTTGTTGCCTGGTAAGACTCTGTTTTTCATGTAAATCGAGGCTCTATTCAAATGTGACTGTAGACATATTTATAGTTGTCGAAAAGCTCTTTTCGATCCCAATCCATTTCAAGACCAAGTCATTGCAACATTATTCTTATATTTTGTAAAGACTTGTTTTTTGTGAAGACTTGTTTTAGATACTAAAGCTACAAAGTTTGGGTAGTCGTCTTCCAAGTTTTTGTGCTTTTGTGATATATTTTAAAGTTGCTCGGAGAAAAACATTTTATCCTTTTACTGCTTGGTAAGACTCTATTTTTCAAGTAAATCGATGCTCTATTCAGATGTGACTATAGGCATATTTATAGTTATCGACAAGCTCTTTTCAAGCCCAATCTATTTCGAGCCCAAGTGATTGCAATATTATCTTATATTTCGTGAAGACTTGTTTTAGCTACTGAAGCGACAAATTTTGGGTAGTCATATTCCAATTTTTTGTGCTTATAGTTGTTGAAAAGCTCTTTTCGAGCCCAATTTAGTGTAACATTATTCTTAAATTTTGTAAAGAATTATTTTTTGTGAAGACTTGTTTTAGACTTTTTTATATTTTTCGGTATATTTCAATGTTTCTGAGAGGAAAACATGTTATCTTTATGTTTCTTGGTAAGACTCGATTTTTTATGTAAATCGAGGCTCTATTTAGATGTGACTATAGGCATATTTATAGTTTTTGAAAAGCTATTTTTGAGCCCAATTTAGTGCAACATTATTCTTATATTTTGTAAAGACTTGTTTTTTGTGAAGACTTGTTTTAACTACTGAAGCAACAAATTTTGGGTAGTCGTCTTCCATTTTTTGTGCTTTTCTAGCTTTTTTTCCTCTTTGTTTATACGTATTGGAGTCCAATACTTTTGTGGTTGGGAGGAGTGTTAAGGATTAAAATATTATTAACCAATTTAAATTTATGTTTAATTAATTAATCAAATTAACTAGGCCTTATCTTTTGGAAATTTGTTTGTCAAGATTTTTGTAAAGTTATTAATTTTTATGTAACTATTAGATTTTATAAAGGCTTAATGACCTAGAAATATGTTTTATGTTAATGAAATTACCAATAAAGCTTTACAAGTTTGAGTAAGCTTGATCTTCATAACACAAGGCGTATTTTGAGTTCCTAGTCATGACTTATGGTCTCACTAATGCTCTTTCCACTTTCCAAAGTCTCATGAATTCTATAATTTATCTCTTTATTTGTAAGTTTGTCATAGTCTTCTTTGACAATATCTTAATTTATAGCAAGTTTTGTGAAGATCATCTAGTTCATATGGACCAATTCTTTACCTATTATAGAAGGAAAAACTCTATCAAAAGTTCCAAATGCTTCTTTGGGGTCCATAAGGTAGAATACTTGGGATATATAATATTTTGGGAAGGATTAAAGAGATATCCTAACAAAATTAAATTCATGTAATACTATCCCTTGCCTAAATCCCTTTAGCAAGTCAATGAATTTTTAGGTCTCACAAACCATTACAAGAAATTTATCCTTAACTATGGAAATATTCCTTCTCCTTTCACTGCTCTCACTAGGAAGGATGTCATTGTATGGTCTAAATTGTTAAACTTACAATGGCACTGAGAGGGGGGGTGAATCAGTGTAGCTAATTAAAATCTTAAATCTGTAATTCTTAATGCTGAAGTAATGCAAACTTAAAAATAGATATAGCAATTATAACAAGAGAGCATCACACAACACAAGATTTTAACGAGGTTCACCAATGTGGCTACTCCTCAAAAATTGACTGCTTGGACTACCATCCAAATCCAGCCTTAGCAAAGCAATCAATTTTACAGCAAATTTACCAACACCTACTGGAAGGAGCACCAACCCCTGATTTATCTGCACCAACAGAAAGGAGCACCAACCCCTGATTTACCAGCACCAACTGGAAGGAGCACCAACCCCTGATTTATCTGCACCAACAGAAAGGAGCACCAACTCCAGATGCCAAGCAGCAACTTGGACTGCAATTCTGAATCTATAAATGTTACAAAAAAATACCTTTGCTTTCACAAGACCCTGACTGGTCTAGAGCTTACAGTTTGCAAGACACTCGCATCTACGGTACTGCTGCAACCGAGCTCTGTGATCAACTTCACCTTTTGTGCACTCTTGCACACTCTGCTTTCTCTGTACTCACACTTTGCACAGTCTGCACTGTTACAACCGAACGATCTTCTCTGCCCTCTGTGCTCTCTGCTCTCTGTGCGCTCTAACTTCGCACTTAGCTCGATTCGACATGACTCGCTCACTTTTCGCACTACGGATAGATATCACTCACACAATCGATACTTCAAAACTCCAAACTGCCCTCCTTTTATATTAGAAATCTCATGATGAAAAAAACAAACTTAGTCGGCTGTGAAAACCCTAATTTGCGTCGACTGCAAACCCTAATTTTTGTCGACTGTCATCGGTCTTCGTCGGCTTCAAATTATCTGACTCTGTGGCTTCTTTTTGTTCTTGTCATTGCAAAACCACAACATGTCATGATATCGTGACACTTTTGCCTTCGTACACTTTCTTTTGGCTTTTGTCACGATATCGTGACACTTTTGACTTTGTCAACTTCAACTAAGCTCTTGTCGTGAAATAGTGACACTTCTTTCTCATCATCAATTTTGCTTTAATGTCATGAAATCACGACACTTCTCACTTCGAACTCTTCTCTTGTCGTGAAATCGTGACACTTCTCACTAAACTCATTTTTTAATGTCATGAAATCGTCGACGGTTCTCACTTGAAACTCTTCTATCTATGTCATGAAATCGTGACACTTTTCTCTCTCCTACTTTCTCTTCCTTAACCAAAATGAAACATGTCATGAAATCGTGACACTTTTTCATCCGTACGCTTTCTCTTGCATTCGGGTCGGGTCACAAAAACTCGACATGTCACGAAATCGTGACACTTTTTCTCCTTAGCGCTTCCTCTTGCAAATTGTCATGAAATCGCGACACTTTCCTATGCAAGCTCTTTCTCTCAAACATGTCACAAAATCGTGACACATTTTTGTCCGTACTACCTCTCTTGCAGATTGTCACGAAATCATGACAGTTTAATTTGCTTGCGCCTTCTCCCTGAACATGTCATGAAATCATGACTATTTTCTTTGCTTGTACCTTCTTTTTGAACATGTCATGAAATCGTGATAGTTTTTCCACTTGTGTTTTTTTTTTTCAACATGTCACGAAATCATGACAGTTTTTCCTGCTGATTCTCTGTCTTCCAACATGTCATGAAATCATGATAGTTTTCCCTGCTTGCGCCTCTCTTCGAACATGTCATGAAATCATGACAGTTTTTCAACTTGCCTTCTTCTCTTCCAACATGTCATGAAATCATGACAGTTTTCCAACTTGCCTTCTTCTCTTCCAACATGTCACGAAATCATGACAGTTTTACCTGCATTTTCTCTCTCCTCTGATATGTCATGATATCATGACATTTTTGCCAGCATTTTCTCTCTCCTTCGATATGTCATGAAATCGTGATAGAAAGCATGTCACGATATCACGACAGTTTTCTTACTTGTCTTTTTCTGTGATCTTTTGCAAATGGGCCACTATGGTCTTCTTGGAAACTCACTGTCCATACTATGAATAACCTTAGAACTCCTGTCCTCTGCATCGAATGGCTTTGAACTGCCTTTCCACTGCATCATTAGATCTAACTGACTGTGTTGACAACAATGACAATACTCCTGCTGCACCTTGCTCAACAATCTCCCCCTTTGGAATTGTTGGCAACACATGTGTAATTTCTTGTAACTCTTCTCCCCCTTTGTCAATAATACCAAAGGGCTACTACAGACTCCCCCTGAGTCCATGCACAACATTCTCAGGCACAATTTGTTGCACTTAGCACAAATTATGATTATGAGCAACAAAGTTAATCAAATACTCAAATGCTCCCCCTGAGAAAGTGATCCCTGTAGCTAGTCAATTCTTGGGAAGTGTGACCACTCCCAATTTGTTTCGAAGATACTCAAACACTTCCTTGGGCAATGGTTTTGTGAAAATATCTGCTACTTGTTCTGTAGTTGGAACAAAATCCAGCTTAACCTCACCTTCAGCAACTTTCTCTTTCAAAAAATGATATCTGATAGCAATGTGTTTTGTCCGTGAATGCATTACTGGATTCTTAGAGATGTTAATTGCACTGGTGTTGTCACACTTAACTGATATTGGCTCACTGAAGTTAATACCAAGATCTTTCAGAGTTTGTTTCATCCACAAAACTTGCGTACAACATGTTGTTGCTACAATATATTCTGCCTCTGCTGTTGATAAAGAAACTGACTCTTGTTTCTTACTGTGCCATGCGACCAACCTGTCTCCAAGATAGAATGCACCTCCACTGGTACTCTTTCTGTCATCGACACATCCTGCCCAATCTGCATCTGAATATGAAATAAGAGTGAAGTCCTTGCCTTTCGGATACCATAACCCATACTCCATAGTACCCTTGAGGTACCGAAAAATCCTCTTTACCACTGTCATGTGAGTCTCCTTGGGATTAGCCTGAAAATGAGCGACCATGCAAACTGCCTGCAAAATATCTGGTCTGGTAGCTATCAGGTACAGTAAGCTCCCAATCATAGATCTGTATGTGGTTTGATCAACAAGTGGAGATTTGTCATCCTTGCTCAACTTGCAGCCTGTCGTCATGGGAGTGCTCACTGGCTTACAATCCTCCATTGTGAACCTTTTTAACATCTCTTTCACATATTTGATTTGGGAAATAAATATGCCCTTCTCATTCTGATTAACTTGTAACCCAAGAAAGTAAGATAGTTCACCAATCATAGACATTTCAAATTCTTTCTGCATCTTATCTGCTAAGTCTCTGCAAGACTCATCTTTGCTGCTACCAAATATGATATCATCTACATATACAACAAGAACAATAAGATGTCCATTTTCTATTTTGACATACAAATTGTTGTCCACCATACCTTTCTTAAACCCTTGATGAGTGAGATAGTTGTCTAGCCTTGCATACCATGCTCGGGGTGCCTGTTTTAATCCATATAAAGCTTTCTTCAACTTGCAAACCAAGTTGGGATCATCACCAAGTTGAAAACCATCTGGCTGCTCAATATAAACCTCTTCTTCAAGTTTCCCATTTAGAAAAGCTGATTTTACATCCATCTGATAAACTTTGAAGTTCTTGTAAACTGCTAAGGCCAAAAACATTCTAATTGCCTCAAGTCTTGCTACAGGTGCAAAAGTTTCCTCAAAATCAATACCTTCTACTTGAGCATAACCTTTACATACCAATCTTGCTTTATTTCTGATTACCTGTCCGTCTTCATTCAGTTTGTTTCGAAAAATCCATTTAGTACCGATTACATTCTTGTTTGCAGGTCTAGGTACCAACTCCCAAGTTTTATTTTTCTCAATCTGATCTAATTCTTCATCTATAGCCTTCATCCAACTTTCATCTTTGCTTGCTTCATCAATATTTTTGGGCTCAATGCTGGATAAAAGAGAGTAATTACTTACTACTTTTCTTCTTGTTTGCACACCAGCTGTGGGGTCTCCAATTATTTGCTCTCTAGGATGGTTTTTCTGCCAGCTGCCTATTTTGAATTTCTTATTTTCTTCCTCTTCTGAATCATAACTTAAATCATCTGAGACAATCTTTTGATTCTGTTCAGTTTTGTCTTCCTCATCTCCTTCAATAACTTCTTCATAAATTGGGTAGTTTTCTTCATTGCTAACTACTCGTTCCCTACCTTCATCAAATGTAACACTGGCACTGTCCACAATTTTCTTTAGCCTTTTGTTGTAGCATTTGTAGGCTTTGCTTGATGGTGAATAGCCAACAAAAATACCTTCATCTGCTCTATCTTCAAATTTACCAAGATTATCTTCAGTTCTTTTGATGTAACACTTACAGCCAAAAACTCTAAGATGTTTTGTTGTTGCCTTTCTGTAGAACCACAACTCATAAGGAGTTTTGTTTTCATGTGTTCTCAGCATGTACCTATTTTGAATGTACACAACAGTATGGACTGCTTCTTTCCAAAATCTGTCTGCTACTCTGCTCTCAGTCAACATAGTCCGGGCCATTTCCTGTACTGTCCTATTCTTTCTTTCTACCACACCATTTTGCTGAGGTGTCCTGGCTGCTGAAAACTGTCTCCTAATGCCATATTTATCATAGTACTCTGTAAACTCATCTGAAATGAATTCTCCTCCTCTATCTGATCTTAAGTTTTTGATCCTCTTTCCTGTTTCATTCTCAACGTGGTGTTTGAAAGACTTGAACATTTCAAAGGCTTCTATTTTCTGCTTCAAGAAGTATACCCATGTCATTCTGGAATAGTCATCAATACACAACATAAAGTATTTATCACCATTTATGCTTTGCGTTCTCATAGGTCCACATAAATCAGTATGTATTAGTTCCAATGGTTTGCTTGTATTGTACTCTTTTGCTTTGAATGTGACTCTAGTTTGCTTCCCCTTCTGACATGAAGCACAAATGCTATTTGAAGGTTTGTTGATAGTGGGAATATCTCTCACTGCCCCTTTTGAGCTGATTTTCACCAGATTATCAAAATTGATATGACCGAGCCTCTTGTGCCACAACCAATTTTGTTCTTCCTAACCAATGAAATAGGCTCCCTCTGAATTCTCTGAAAGCGTGTACAGGTTGCCAACAGTCCTTGACCCAGTTGCTATCAATTTTCCATTGTTTGTTTTTCTAACTTCACAGCCTTGCTTCTTAAAAACTACTTCATGTCCTTTGTCACAGATTTGACTGACACTCAACAAGTTATGTTTCAGACCATCCACGAACAACACTTCTTCTGACTTGATTTTTCCGTTAATAATCTTAACTGAACCTTTCCCTACTATCTGAGCTCCATCATTATTCTCAAATTTTACTGAACCACCTTCATATTTCTGAAACTTTTCAAATTTTTGTTTATCACCTGTCATATGACTTGAGCATCCACTGTCAAGTATCCATGGTACATGTTTATTCTGAGCTTTGAAAGTTGTTTGCACTATCAGGGATTCCTTAAGCTGCTCTTTCTGTTTCCATTCTGTTTTGACTACCGTATTGGGCTCTAATTTTGATTTTCCTTTTTCAGTATCTCGTGCATGTTTTTCAGGAAGTTTTCTATTTAGTTTCATCCTATTTGATTGGAATTTTCTTTCCTAAAAGTGATTTGAAGTAAAAGCACTTCGACAATTTCTTGCAATGTGTCCAAAATTATGACAGTTAAAGCATTCTACTGTATAATTCATCAGAGGTGAAAAAGCATTTCTACTTGTGAATTTTCTTGGACCTACATTATATTTGCAGTCTGCAATCTTATGACCATAACCATTGCATTTAAAATAGAAACCAGAAAAAGGATAATTGAACCTGGGTGATGGTCTTTGCCATGCTGTCGTAGGGGCCATGAATCTTCTCTTTCTTTGATGCGTGACCTTGGTGAATCCATCATTATCAATATTCTTTTTGTGCATGGCATTAACGTCATGAGTCGTTTTACCTTTATCAACCTGTTTCTTATCTTCAATTTTTACAGGTTCTACATTTCTGGCCTTAGAACCATTTGAAGATTCTCCTTCGATGAAGCCCAGACCAAATTTGGTGCCTGCAGGTCTTTGGTCATTTAAAATCTTATCCAATTTCATAGAGCTTTCTTCGCGTTTGTGATAACAGCTAATTTTATGCTCCAACTCTGCTATCTGCATCCATAAACTAACATTCTCTTCTTCTAGTTTGCAGCAGACATCTATTTTCATGGTAATCTAAATTTCAAGCTCTTCGGTTATCTTCTTGTATTCTTCTGTCTGTACTTTCAAACTAGTTATGATGTCGTTTGCATCCTCAAGCCTCTTTGAAAGTTTCTTATTCTTTTTCTTCTCTATTTTCCATTCTTCAAGTGCAGAGGTCAACTCACCTTCTAGATCAACCTCAGCCTCAGATTTTTTACCACAAACCTCACAGATTACTCCTACTTTTTTTTATTCTTCTTCTTCAAAAGCCATGAAAAGAGCTTCACCTGTTTCTTCTTCAGAATCCTCACTCGAGCTGTCTTCAGATGAACTGGCATTCCTTGAGATGAAGCTTTTCTTTTTGAAGTTGCCTTTTCTGAAGTTTGTTTTCTTCTTCCAATCACTTCTCTCTTGGTGTGATCCTTCATCATTTTTGTTCTTTTCATTCAGAGGAAATTTAGTCACAAAATGCCCGACACCTCCATAGTTGAAACATTTAAAAGGTAGCTTTCCTCTGTATTTTCCTTTTCCTTTCTTTAGTTTTCTAACGAAGTTAGCTTCTTCTTCATCTGATGTCTCTTCTTCCTCAGTTTCTTGTTTTGCATTTTTATTTTTAATGGCTTTGAAGGCCGCTTCTCGGTCTGTGGGTTTAGCTCTTCCTATTCTCATCTCATAAGCAGTCAAAGAACCATGCAACTCATCCATACTAAAGAAATTTAGATTTTTTGCTTCTTCTATCGTAGAGACTTTAGAATCAAATCTGTGAGGAAGAGATCTTAATACCTTTTTCATGATAGCAGAGTCACTTATGTCATCACCGAGTCCTCTCATTGCATTTGTGACTTCATTAACTCTCAACATGTATCCCTCTACGTTCTCATTGTCATTCATCCTTAATGCTTCGAACTGAGCTCGATGTATTTGTAACTTGGCTTCCTTGATCTTATGGTCTCCTTCATGAATGCTCTTTAGTTTGTCCCAGATTTCTTTTGCCATTTTACAGTTTATGACTTTTGCCAGTTCACTGTCTACTAATCCACTCATGATAGCATTCTTTGCTTTTGAGTTATTTTCATATAGTTTCTTTTCTTCAGCCTCTTTTGGAGCAGTGATGGGATCTGTGTATCCACTACGTACTGAGTCCCAGATGTCGTATCCCAAAGCATAGAGATATACCTGCATCCTGACTTTCCAGTATGCGTAATTAGATCCGTCAAACACTGGTGCTCTGTTTGATGAGAAGCCTTCACCGCCTACCATTGTGTTAAATCCAAGATCACCCTAGCCGGTTAAGCTTGAATAGGTACTTGGCTCTGATACCAATTGTTAAACTTACAATGGCACTGAGAGGGGGGTGAATCAGTGTAGCTAATTAAAATCTTAAATCTGTAATTCTTAATGCTGAAGTAATGCAAACTTAAAAATAGATATAGCAATTATAACAAGAGAGCATCACACAACACAAGATTTTAACGAGGTTCACCAATGTGGCTACTCCTCAAAAATTGACTGCTTGGACTCCCATCCAAATCCAGCCTTAGCAAAGCAATCAATTTTACAATAAATTTACCAGCACCTACTGGAAGGAGCACCAACCCCTGATTTATCTGCACCAACAGAAAGGAGCACCAACCCCTGATTTACCAGCACCAACTGGAAGGAGCACCAACCCCTGATTTATCTGCACCAACAGAAAGGAGCACCAACTCCAAATGCCAAGCAACAACTTGGACTACAATTCTAAATCTATAAATGTTACAAAAAAATACCTTTGCTTTCACAAGACCCTGACTGGTCTAGAGCTTACAGTTTGCAAGACACTCGCATCTGCTGTACTGCTGTAGCCGAGCTCTGTGATCGACTTCACCTTTTGCACACTCTTGCACACTCTGCTTTCTCTATACTCACACTTCGCACAGTCTGCACCGTTACAACCGAACGATCGTCTCTGCCCTCTACGCTCTCTACTCTCTGTGCGCTCTAACTTCGCACTTAGCTCGATTCGACATGACTCGCTCACTCTTTGCACTATAGATGGATATCACTCACACAATCGATACTTCAAAACTCCAAACTACCCTCCTTTTATAGTAGAAATCTCATGATGAAAAATTCAATCTTAGTCGACTATGAAAACCCTAATTTTCGTCGATTGCAAACCCTAATTTTTGTCGACTGTCATCGGTCTTCGTCGACTTCAAATTATCTAACTCTGTGGCTTCTTTTTGTTCCTGTCATCATGAAACCACAACATGTCATGATATCGTGACACTTTTGCCTCCGTACACTTTCTTTTTGCTTTTGTCGCGATAACGCGACACTTCTGCCTTTGTCGACTTCAACTAAGCTCTTATCATGATATCGTGACACTTCTACCTTCGTCATCATCAATTTTGCTTTTGTCACAAAATCATGACACTTCTCACTTTGAACTCTTCTATCTACAACATGTCATGAAATCGTGACAGTTCTCACTTCTAACTCTTCTATTTGCAGCATGTCACAAAATCGTGACAATTCTCACTTTGAACTCTTCTATCTGTAGCATGTCGTGAAATTGCGACACCTTTTTCTCTCTCCTATTTCTCTTTTCTTAGAACCACAAAAATGAAACATGTCGTAAAATCATGACACTTTTTCGTCCATATGCTTTCTCCTGCCTTCGGGTCGTGAAAACTCGACATGTCATGAAATCGTGACACTTTTTCTCCTTTTTTGCATGTCGTGAAATGTGACACTTTTCTCCTTAGCGCTTCCTCTTGCAAATTGTCATGAAATCATGACACTTTTCTATGCAAGCTCTTTTTCTCAAACATGTCACGAAATCATGACACATTTTCGTCCGTACTGCCTCTCTTGCAGATTGTCACGAAATCGTGACAGTTTTCTTTGCTTGCGCCTTCTCCCTGAACATGTCACGAAATCGTGACAGTTTTCTTTGCTTGTACCTTCTTTCCGAACATGTCACGAAATCGCGACAGTTTTTCCACTTGTGTTTTTTTCTTTCCAACATGTCACAAAATCGTGACAGTTTTTCCTGCTGATTCTCTGTCTTCCAACATGTCACGAAATCATGACAGTTTTACCTGCTTGCACCTCTGCTTCGAACATGTCACGAAATCATGACAGTTTTCCAACTTGCCTTCTTCTCTTCCAACATGTCACGAAATCATGACAGTTTTACCTGCTTGCGCTTCTACTTCGAACATGTCACGAAATCGTGACAGTTTTCCAACTTGCCTTCTTCTCTTCCAACATGTCACGAAATCGTGACAGTTTTACCTACATTTTCTCTCTCCTTCGATATGTCACGATATCGCGACATTTTTGCCAGCATTTTCTCTCTCCTTCGATATGTCACGAAATCGCGACAAAAAACATGTCGCGATATCGCGACAGTTTTCTTACTTGTCTTTTTCTATGATCTTTTGCAAATGGGCCACTATGGTCTTCTTGGAAACTCACTGTCCATACTCTGAATAACCTTAGAACTCCTGTCCTCTACATCTGAATGGCTTTTGAACTGCCTTTCCACTGCATCATTAGATCTAACTGACTGTGTTGACAACAATGACAATACTCTCGCTGCACCTTGCTCAACATAAATTACCTTCCCAAGACTTACAAGCCCTAAATAAGGTAGTGTGTACCACCCCTATTTTGGCCACCTCTGATGTCAGCAAACCCTTTGTCATTGAGTGTGATAATTTAGGCATAGGTATTAGAGTTGTTTTTATGTAGGATGGACATCCTTTGGCCTTTTAAAATAAACAAATATTTGGTAATAATTTGGAACAATCCACTTATGAGAAGTAAATGATAGTTGTTTTGTATGTTGTAGATAAATGACAACCTTATTTATTGGGGCATTGCTTCATCATCAAGACCAACCATACCAACCTCAATTATTTTCTATAGAAACATCTCTTATGTCTTGCATAGAATAAATGGTTGGGAAAGCTCTTGGGGTATGAATTTTTCATTGAATACAAGAAAGAAAAGGATAATGTGGTGGTTGATACTTTATCTTGCAAACATGAATACATTGTTGCTATTAATTTCATTTCTAGTGTTCTTCCATAATGGCTTTCACAACTTTAGGACCAGCATTTTGACCCAGATATTTCTTGGACCATTCAAGAAGTAGAGTTTGGCTCCTCGTTGCCTTCATTTTTCTCATATGTTGATGGGATTCTCCACAAGAAGGATCACATTTATCTTTCTAAATCATTAGTTGTTTTTGCTTCAATGGGTTATACGGGATTGAAATGGGCCCCACCCATATTACATCATCACCACATAGTAGTATTACAACAAAATATGGATATTATTTATGTATTGTTTTGTAAGATTCAAACCTAGGTCTCCTTGAAATTTTGAGAAATCTAACCGATTGAGCTAATGTCACTTGATAACATTTTTAGTTTAAATGGGTTTTTATGAGGGGTCATGACCCCCTCTTACCAAGATTTAAACTTGGATCATTTTAATAAAAATCCAAGGACTTACCGTTATGGTTTCCCTAATTGGTCTCCCAATAATTGGTTGTTAAGACTAGTGTCCTCTAAGAATTACATGCATCTCTTTTGGTTGGATAATTTGAATTCTTGAAAACATATCAACAAATGAAGAAATAATTTTTTTGGAAAGGATTAAAAGGAAATGTTAATATGTTTATGGTCGAATGCAAGGTATGCTGGCATAATAAGGGGAAAACTAATAAATCTTTTGGATTTTTGGAATCCTTTCTTATTCATAACCACCAATAGTAGAACATATCCATGGATTTCATTGAGGACCTTCCAAAATTTGAGGGCAAAATGGTGATCTTTTGAGTAGTGGATTATCTTTCCAAGCATGCACATTTCTATGCAATGCAACATCCTTATTCAACCAATAAGGTTGTTAAGGTATTCCTTGATTCTAATTTTAAATTGCATGGTATACCCAAGTCTAGTGATCAGTGATCATAACCATTTATTCCAAATTAATAAAATTATTTAAAAATATATATAATAATAATATATAAATAAAAGAAATAAGTGTCAACCTATAAATCCTGGTAATCATCACAACACTCCTTTTAATATCAATAGTTTAGATCAATGTCTTATTTCTTTGTTAAATGCCATGGTTTCTTCCCCATCCAACACATTTGGTTCTTCTCCTCCTTCCACTAACCATGCCCCATCTCCCCTCCAAAGTTATTTTACTCTTGCTAGTAATACTGACCCTGGTTTTCGTAATAAGAATAAGTGGTTGCCTCTATTGTTAACATCTTGAATAATATAATCAAAACTATGAATAAAATTCAAATAATCATAGTTCCATCCACTATTATATCTCCTTTTGTCCAATGGTAACAACATACTATCGGCTCCCAATCTTTGACCATTCATCAAGCACCAAATACTAATGTTCTTCCACAACAACCACCTTGTCATAATCATCTAAATTTTAGCTCTTATAACCTAGGCTTTGCCTCTAATATAGACTACTTGGCAGGCGATGCTTCTAATTTATTGGAATGGCCTCATGATGTTAATATTTCTTGCATTGACATTTCCATAGTTGAAGGTGTTGACCCTTGAGAATGGTAGGCCAAAAGAAAAGGTTTTATCTGTTTGTATCATATTCTTAAAATATATCATTTCACATTAGGAACTTATAAGTTGGTTACCCAAGCTCATCAATGGTTGTTATGATATCTTCACTTACATGGTGACCCTCTTTTATGGACTGAATTCAAGGAATAATTTCTTTGAATATTTAAAAAGAGATATTCCACATCATATGTGGTACATATTATGCAAACTAAGCAAACAAGAATAGTGGAAGACTTGCTTCAAGCTCACAAGTCTCCTAACCTATACCCATAAATTGAGTCCAATACTAGTGGTGTCTACCTTTAACTATGGTTGTAAGGACAAAATTTGAAATAAAGTTGATGTGCATGACCCTTATATTCTTGATGATGCACAACATATAGCTTTATTAGTAGAAAAAAACCTCTAAGATTATAGTCCTTCATATAGAAATGATTTCAACTCTTGTCATCCTTACCATAATTTTGAGAATTCGACAAGATTTTTCTATTTCAAATACCATTCACATCATCGCTAAAATTAGGCCTATGAAGAATGTCCTTTATCTTGGAATATAAAGACACATTAGTTTTTGAGGATGAAGATTAATTATAGCATGAGTAATTGATAAAACTAGGATAATAACCAACAAAAGTGGATGAAGTAGAATAAGATAATGATAGTGTTGCTCTTTCTGTTCATGTACATATGGATATCCAAGATCACCACACTATCAAGATACATGGATTTATCAAACAATATGTCAATGTGTTTATTGATTCATGTAACACATATAACTTTATATATAGTAAGATAATAAAATCCTTGGGCTTGTATATCAATACTTCAAATCAAGATAAATTTTAAGTATTAATTGCAAATGGGAGTACTACTCAATATGTGGGTTGAATGATAAAAGTTAGCATCCAAATGGGAGATTATACTTGGGTAAGTAATCTCTTTGCTATGAACCTAAGAAGTTCAAATGTTATCTTGGGAGAATAAAGGCTATTTAAGCTTAGTGATATTACTATTAATCTAAAAGAGATATATCAAGTGGACAAAGAATGAAAGGGTTATTTGTCTCCAAGGAATTCAACCCACTACCTCCAAGGTAGCTAGTTCCCATTGGATGGAAAAAATACTGAAGAAGGGTGCACTACATGAAAAAATATATTTAACGATAGTTTTTAACTTATTTTAAAGACCTTTAAAGGTAGTTTCTTAGTCGTCGTCTATGAGGGCATCATAAAATGTTTATGATATATGATGGTGGCTAAAAGTTATCTCAAAAGACACCCTCTTAGGGTTTAAGAGGGTGGTTTATAACCCCCCTCTTAGGGATATGAGAGCAGTTAGAAACACCCTATTAGGTCTAAGAGAATGAATAAAACCCTCCATATTAGGGTTAATACCTCTTAAGCCTAAGAGGGTAGTTCATAATCGCCCTCTTAGACCTAAGACAATGATTATAAACTGCCCTCTTAGGTCACCCTATGACGATGGTTTGTAACTTTTTTCTTAGGGTGACCTAAGAAGGTGGTTTAAAACTGTTGTCTTAGGTATAATAGGGTGGTTTAAAACCACCCTATTAGGATCTCACCTAAAAAATATATAAAGGATTCCTCAACTGAAATAGCATAGCACTTAGTAGTGGTTTTTTGTTTCAGCTAAGGTGTCCTTTATTTCTCATGGTCATTTCATGGACAAGGTAATTTTCCATTGGAATAAAGAGGGACAAAACTTTCCATGGAAGCATCATAGTATGTATGAAGTCACAATGCACCATTTTGCTCTTGTTGGAGTGCATACAACCAATGTGGTCTTAGGAATACCATATTATAATAATTTTAAACTTGATAAATGACCACATGCATACTATCCTATGGGACATGGCAATAAACAATGTATGGAATCTTGGCATCTAGGTGGAATGTTGAGTATGGTTTTGGATAAACCTACTCTGTAAATCAATGTTACCCTACAATAGAAATTGCCTTACCTAGTGGAATGATAGTAGGATGCTTGTATGTAGAGCCTTTGCATGCCTTTGATATAATATTAGGAATGAATTGGTTACAAGCGCATAAAGCAGTAATCAAATTTCAAGATAGATGGATTGAGTATATAGAAGATGGTAGGGATGTATAAAGGGTGTATAGCCTACAAGGGGTATTCCAACCCCAAATCCTCTCAGAAATGTAGCTTAGGAAAGCCATTAGAAAAGCATTAATGATCTATGTTGTAAAGATAAATAAAATTGGAGAAGAAAAGAAGGAAGAGGTATTCAAAAAACATCCAATTCTTCATGAATTTAGGGATGTATTTCTAGAATATTTACCTGGATTACCCCCCAAATATGTATTTGACTTCACAATTGAGTTTCAAACTAGAACTGAACTAATACATAAAGCACCTTACAAAATGAATTATATAGAAATGAAAGAGCTAAAGGTACAAATATAAGAACTACTAGAAAAATGGTTAATCAGATCAAGTTTATCACCATGGGGTGCACCTATTTTTTTTATAAATAATAAGGATGCTTACTTGAGATTATGCATAGACTATATAATTCTAAATAAAGCAACTATCAAGAATATATATCATTTACCAGGATTGAAGATCTCTTTGATTAGCTTAAATATGGTACTATATTTACGAAGATCATTCTAAATTCTGGATATCGTCAGTTGTAAATTTACAAAGAGGATACACATAAGACAACCTTTAAGACTCGTTATGATAATTATGAGTTTACTATCTTACCTTTTAGTCTAATGAATGCTCTAGCAGTGTTTATAAACTTGATGAATAGTATCATTAGGAATATTTTGGATAGATTTGTTTTGGTGTTCTTGGATGATATACTGATATATTATTGAGATAATAGAGAGCGTGATAAACACCTTAGAATTGTGTTAGAACTACCAAGAAAAATCAGTTGTATGGGAACATGTCCAAGTATGAATTTTATGTACCAAAAGTTTAGTACCTAGGACATATTATATTTTAAAGGGGAATCATAGTAGATCCTAAGAAAATAAAGGTTATTTTGAATTGGCCACCACCAACAAATGTGATAGAAGTTTGAAGTTTCATGGGTTTGACTAGTTACTATAGGCGATATGTCAAAGATTATGCCAAGATAACCTCTCCAATAACTAATCTTCAAAGAAAAGGAAAAGAATTTAGGTGGATAGATAAATGTGAGGTAGCCTTTGTTCTGCTTAAGCAAAAGCTTACTACACCACCTATACTAAAGTTACCCAATCCTCAAGGAAATGTTTCTATTTGTATATATGCTTCATTGTAAGGTTTGGAAGGAGTGATATCATAGGAAGGAGTAGTAATAGCCTATGGATTAAGGAAACTAAAATGAAATGATGTTAACTATGCAACCCATGATATGGAATTAGTAGAAGTTGTATTTACTCTCAAGAGTTGGTGATATTATTTGGTAGGGAGACCCTTTGAGTTGAGAACAGATCATCAAAGTATCCAATATATATTTACTCAAACTTTACTGAATGCTACGAAGAGAAGGTAGATGAAATTTCTCACTAAATATGATTTTGACATTGAGTTTATAAAAGGAAACAAGAATAAAGTCAATGATGCATTAAGTGTTGGCAATTTTGGGTACCTTGGGTACATTGCCTTTGCTCTAAGTGTAGATGTTGTCATTGATGTCAAGAAGGTCTTGAAGCATTTTGGTTTGATGTCAAAGAATGTGTTTTGATGAAGGTCTCAGTTTGGACAGTGAGTTTCCAAGTAGATCAGAGTAGCCCAGTTGCAAAAGATCAAGAAAAAGACAAGTAAGAAAAAGTATGCAGGCGACTGGAAAAACTATCACGATTTCGTGACATGTTTTAGGAGAGAGAAAGTGCTGGAAAAACTATCGCGATTTCGCGACATGTTTGAGGAGAGAGAAAGTTTGGGCAAAAGTGTCATGATTTCGTGACATGCTGGAAGGCAGAGACGAAGCAGGCAAAACTGTCGTGATTTCGCGACATGTTGGCAGAGAAGGAGAGCAAGATGGAATGTGTCACGATTTCGTGACATGTCACATTTTCGTGACTCGAAAAGTGCAGGAAGGCAGAGAAGGAAAAGTGTCATGATTTCATGACATTCTGCAAAGTAAGTTGTACGGACGAAAAAGTGTCACGATTTCGTGACATGATGCTGAAGAGAGAGTCCGCAAAAAGAACTGTCGTGATTTCATGACAAGTTTGAAGAGAGAGAAAGTTACATGTAAAATGTCGTGATTTCGCGACATGCTATAGAGGTCAAGTTGAGGACTGTCACGATTTTGTGGCATACTAAAAAGCTCGAAGTGAGAACTGTCACGATTTCGTGACATGCAGCAAAAGGGAAGAGTCTGAAAGGAGAAGCGTCACGATTTCGTGACAGGTTGAGATGGCAGCTTGTAGTTGGAGAAGGTGTCATGATTTCGTGACAGAAATAGTTAGCAAGTCTTAAATAGAAGAAGCGTCATGATTTCATGACGAATTGAAGAAGGAAGAGCTCGAAGGTGAAAGCGTCACGATTTCGTGACATGTTCCAGTTTCACGGGCATATGGTAGAAAAGAGCTTAAGGCAGCAAAAGCATCACGATTTCACGATAGAGTTGCAGATGATGTCAGCAAAAGTAGATGTGTCGCCGCATAAGTGACAAAAGAAGAGAAGAAGGCTTTGTAGACTAAAGCATCATGATTTTGCGATAGAGTGAAGATGACATCAGCAAAAATCATAAGTGTCACGATTTCACGACAAAAGCTGAGAGGAAGGCCATGAAGACTAAAGTGTCACGATTTCACGATAGAAGTGAGATGACGTCAGCAAGAGGCAAAGGTGTCACGATTTCACGACAGAAGCACAAAGGAAGTCGACAAAGGCCAAGGTGTCGTGATTTCGCGACAGCAGGCTATAGAAGGTGTACGGCTGTAAAAGTGTCACGATATCGTGACATGTTGTAGTTTCACGAGAAAAGCTACAGAACAACAGAGGCGGTTGAAGCCAACAGAGTTAACCTTGAGCCGACGAAGTGTAGGGTTGTGCAGCTGACGTTGTTTTAGGGATATACAACCGACTAAGATCAAGAATCTAATCTTGAGATTGTCAGTATAAAAGGAGGGTTGTTCGGAGAGGTTGATCATCGATCGAAGTGTGCGTTCGAAGTGCGACTTTCGTAGAAGCAGAGTGCGGGGAGAAGTTCGATCGTCGAGGAGCAGAGTGTGCGAAGATAGTGTTGTTGTGTTTGCATAGAGGTGCAAATTTTGAGGACATAAGTGCCAGATCGAAGGACTATGTTTGGTGCAGATAAGAGGACCAACTTTGGAGGTGAAAAAGTTGAGGACAGAGGTCTCCAGCCAGAGCAGGGAAGACAGGTGTCTTCTGTGGATAGAGTTCCACTTGCTAAGGGCTGTAGAGGCAGAGGTCTTCTAGAGGATCACCAGATTGAGCAGAGCTAGGGGAAGGTATCTCCTTTGGGTTGGTGCCCATAAAATTTGTAATTGGGACATGTTTCCCAGAATTTGAGGTGATAAAATTTAGTGAAAATTTTATCCGTGGAGTAGCCCGCGTTGGGTGAACCACGTAAATTGTTGTGTCTCTATTGTGGATGATATTCTGTGCATTGCTTTGATTTCTATTTTTGATTCTGTTATATATTCACTGCATAATATTGAACTGCAAGTTGAATCGAAAGAAAAAAAAAAAGTGGTCTTATATTGTTCACCCCCCCTCTCAGTATAAGCTTGTGTTCTTCAATTGGTATCAGAGCGGGTCTCTCCAAAAAAAGCCTAACAGCTTGGAGAAGGATCTATCAGAAGAACATACGATTTCAGAAAAGGATGAAGAGGTTAAGTTCGATCTCTAAAGTAAATTCTTCTGGGCTTTAAGAATTTTAGGGAAGAGAGTTCTGTTCTCAAGAATCATGACAGGAAGAAGAGACAGCAAGATCAATCTTCAGCCTGAAGAACGATGGATTCCAGTTGGTCACAAGAAGAACAATCATCCAAGGCATCAAAATAGGTTACATAATACTTTCCATGGCTACTATTTTTCTTGCAAGGAATTTGGTCACAAAGCTATACATTGCATTAAATCCGTGAATAGCCATAGTAAGGAAAATGTTAACTCTTTTGCACCTCTTATGGATAAAAATGTCATGTGTTACAAATGCAAGAATGTTGGGCATATAGCAAGGATGTGTTGTTTGGATAGACCTAGCCGTAAGTTCACTAAAAAGAGAAATGAGATCAAGTCTAAGTCAATGATAGTTCAAGCTGCTTTTCATGCTCAAGACAAAGTAGAGAAATGGTATCTTGATAGTGGTTGTTCAAAACATATGAGTGGTGAAAAGGAAAAGTTTTTGGTCTTAAAAAACACAAACAGAGGAACAGTTAGTTTTGGAGATAACAGGTCTGCTAAAATCTGTGGTAAAGGGACTCTTAGCTTGGATGGGAAATCTAAAACTGAAAATGTGCTTTATGTAGAAGGTCTAAGACATAATCTTCTAAGTGTGAGTCAACTTTGTGATCAAGGACACATAGTATCTTTCTTTTCAGATAGATGTGAGATTCGTAAAGAAAAAAATGGAAAACTCATTGCTAGTGCTACAAGGACTCCAAACAATCTTTACATGCTAAGTGAGATAAAAAAGGAAAAGTGTTTTCTAACTCAAGAAGATGAGAGTTGGTTATGGCATAAAATATTGGGGCATTTGAGCTTTGATAATCTTGTCAACATTAGTAACAAGGAAGGAGTTAGAGACTTGCCCAAAATAAAAAGGCCCCATAACACCATTTGCGGTCCTTGTCAACATGGAAAACAGACCAGAACCGGTTTTAAATCAAAAGTGTATACTTCTTCAAAACCATTAGATCTCATTCATACTGATTTATGTGGCCCCACCAGAACTTAGAGCATTCAGGGAGAAAGCTACTTCATGCTTGTTTATAGATGATTATTCTAGAATGACTTGGGTTACCTTTCTCAAAGAAAAATCTGAAGCTTTTGAAAAATTTAAAGCTTTCAAAGAAATGATTGAAAATGAGACTGAAAAGAGAATCAAATGTTTAAGATCGGACAGAGGAGGAGAGTTCACCTCTAATGAATTTGTGGAATACTGTGAGCAACGAGGGAATTAAAAGAGAATATTCAGCAGCAAGAACTCCTCAACAAAATGGAGTAGTTGAAAGAAAAAATAGAACTATTGAAAATATGGCTAGAGCTATGTTAAATGAGTCAAAACTTTCAGATGGTTTCTGGAAAGAGGCAGTCAGTACAGTAGTATACATTATCACCAGGGCCCAACTTAGAGTAAATCATCATAAAACTCCTTATGAGTTGTGGAAAGGAAGACCAGCTACAGTAAAACATTTCAAAGTGTTTGGGAGTAAGTGCTTCATCAGAAGGGAAGATCAGAATTTGGGTAAGTTTGATCCTAGGTGTGATGAGGGAATTTTTCTTGGTTATTCCAGCAGAAGCAAGGCTTACAGATGCTTCAACAAAAGAACGCATACAGTCATAGAGAGCATAAATGTAACAGTTGATGAAAAGACAGGGATAAGAGAACCTGTCAAGGAAATCAGTGATGAAATCTATCAAGAAGAATTCAGAGAGGTTTCAGATGAAGAAGAGGAAAAACAGCAATTTGCTTCCCAAAACTCCGTCACGATATGTTCAGAAACATCATCCCAAATATTTGATCATTGGTGATCCAAACAGTAGACAAACTATTCCGTCACATGATTCTACAAATATTTCATTATTATCTTAGATTGAGCCAAAAGATTTCAGTGAAGCATGTGCGAGATAAATTTTGGGTAAAAGCAATGGATGAAGAGCTAAATCAAATAGAGAAAAGTGAAACTTGGGATTTAGTTCCAAGACCTAAGGACAAGAATGTCATTGGCACAAAATGGATATTCAGAAATAAACTCAATGAGGATGGAAAGATTGTCAAAAACAAAGCCAGGTTGGTTTGCAAAGGTTATGCTCAAGTAGAAGGTGTTGATTTCGAAGAGACGTTCACTCCTGTTGCTCGTCTCGAAGCCATCAGAATGTTTTTGGCCCTCTCAAGCTTCAAAGCATTCAAGGTGTATCAAATGGATGTGAAATCAGCCTTTTTAAATGGAGTTTTGGATGAAGAAGTCTACGTAGAACAACCAGAAGGCGTGTCTCTCTCAGATCAATCGGACTATGTGTGTAAACTGAAAAAAGCCTTGTATGGGTTAAAGCAAGCACCTAGGGCTTGGTACTCAAGACTTGACAGGTACCTTCATGAGCAAGGTTTCAGGAAAGGTATGGCAGATAGCAATTTGTATATTAAGGATAAAGGTAATGATATGCTGATTGTAGTTGTCTATGTTGATGATATCATTTTTGGGGGAAATAATACCCAGATGTGCAAAGATTTTGCTAACACCATGCAGAAGGAATTTGAGATGTCTATGATTGGAGATCTGTCATTCTTTTTGGGTCTTCAGATTGCTCAATCAAAAGATGGTATATTTCTCTCTCAAGGAAAATATATCAAAGAAATGTTAAAAAAATTTGGGATGATGGACAACAAACATGTATGTACTCCAATGACTACGGGGTGCAAGATGAGTAAAGATGATGAATCTCCAGTGGCAGATCAGAGGTTGTACAGATCAATGATTGGCAGTTTATTATATGTTACAACTACCAGACCAGATATCATGCAGGCTGTTGGATTAGTAGCCAGATTTTAGGCAGCTCCGAAAGATTCTCATGTTATAGCAGTTAAAAGAATATTCAGATATCTGAAGGGCACTATGGACTTTGGGCTTTGGTATCCCAAAGGTGATGATTTCACTCTCACAGCCTATACAGATGCAGATTGGGCAGGCAGTAATGATGACAGGAAAAGCACCAGTGGTGGAGCATTCTTTTTGGGAAAGAGTTTAGTTTCTTGGCTAAGTAAGAAACAACCTTCAGTTTCCTTATCTACGGCAGAAGCTGAATACATAGCAACAGTGGCTGGGTGTACACAAGTTCTATGGATGAAAACCACCTTGGAGGATTTCAAAGTCAAGCATGAACAACCCATCTCCATATTTTGTGATAATACTAGTGCCATAAGTATTTCCAAAAATTCGGTAATGCACTCAAGGACAAAGCATATTTCCATCAAGTATCACTTTCTAAGGGAGAAAGTGCAAGATAAGCAGGTCAAGGTAGAATATGTGTCTACTAAAGAGCAGATTGCAGATATCTTCACAAAACCTCTTCCAAGAGATACGTTTGAGTATCTAAGGGAGAAATTGGGAGTTGTACTCCCACCCCAAGAATTAATCACCTCATCAGGAGGTGGGGGAGGGACTAAGCCTAGAGGCTCATTCTTAGTCCCGAGCCCCAAAGGTGACCCTTTGCCATTGATGACAAAGGGGGAGAGATATGAGTAAGGGGGAGAGCTTCATAGTAAATAAGAGAGCTTCAAGTCAGGGGGAGCAAAAACTTCAAAGGCAGATTCTCAGTTGTTGGATCGGTTGTTTTCAGTTTTGGCTCTTGACTAGTGTTTTCAATTAAGGTTTGCCATCAATGACAAAGGGGGAGATTGTTGGCAATTTTGGGTACCTTGGGTACATTGCCTTTGCTCTAAGTGTAGATGTTGTCATTGATGTCAAGAAGGTCTTGAAGCATTTTGGTTTGATGTCAAAGAATGTGTCTTGATGAAGGTTTCAGCTTGGACAGTGAGTTTCCAAGAAGATCAGAGTAGCCCAGTTGCAAAAGATCAAGAAAAAAACAAGTAAGAAAAAGTATGCAGGCGGTTGGAAAAACTATCGTGATTTCGTGACATGTTTTAGGAGAGAGAAAGTGCTGGAAAAATTGTCATGATTTCGTGACATGTTTGAGGAGAGAGAAATTTCGGGCAAAACTGTCATGATTTCGTGACATGCTGGAAGGCAAAGACGAAGCAGGAAAAACTGTCGTGATTTCGCGACATGTTGGCAGAGAAGGAGAGCAAGATGGAAAGTGTCACGATTTCGTGACATGTCACATTTTCGTGACTCAGAAAGTGCAGGAAGGCAGAGAAGGAAAAGTGTCATGATTTCGTGACATTCTGCAAAGTAAGTTGTACGGACGAAAAAGTGTCACGATTTCGTGACATGATGCTGAAGAGAGAGTCCGCAAAAAGAACTGTCATGATTTCATGACAAGTTCAAAGAGAGAGAAAGTTACATGTAAAATGTCATGATTTCGTGACATGCTGCAGAGGTCAAGTTGAGGACTGTCACGATTTTGTGACATACTGAAAAGCTCGAAGTGAGAACTGTCATGATTTCGTGACATGCAGCAAAAGGGAAGAGTCTGAAAGGAGAAGCATCACGATTTTGTGACAGGTTGAGATGGCAGCTTGCAGTTGGAGAAGGTGTCACGATTTCATGACAGAAACAGTTAGCAAGTCTTAAACAGAAGAAGCGTCACGATTTCATGACGAATTGAAGAAGGAAGAGCTCGAAGGCGAAAGCGTCACGATTTCGTGACATGTTCCAGTTTCATGGGCATATGGCAGAAAAGAGCTTAAGGCAGCGAAAGCGTCGCGATTTCATGACAGAGTTGCAGATGACATCAACAGAAGCAGATGTGTCACAATTTCATCATGATTTCACGACAGAGTGAAGATGACGTCAGCAAAAATCATAAGTGTCACGATTTCACGACAAAAGCTGAGAGGAAGGCCATGAAGACTAAAGTGTCACGATTTCACGACAGAAGTGAGATGACGTCAGCAAGAGGCAAAGGTGTCGTGATTTCATGACAGAAGCACAAAGGAAGTCGACAAAGGCCAAGGTGTCACGATTTCGTGACAGTAGGCTATAGAAGGTGTACGGCTGTAAAAGTGTCACGATATCGCGACATGTTGTAGTTTCATGAGAAAAGCTACGGGAAGTGACAGAGGCAACGAGAGGCGGTTGAAGCCGACAGAGTTAACCTTGAGCCGACGAAGTGTAGGGTTGTGTAGCCGTTGTTTTAGGGATGTACAGCCGACTAAGATCAAGAATCTAATCTTGAGATTGTCAGTATAAAAGGAGGGTTGTTCGGAGAGGTTGATCATCGATCGAAGTGTGCGTTCGAAGTGTGACTTTCATAGAAGTAGAGTGTGGGGAGAAGTTCGATCGTTGAGGAGTAGAGTGTGCAAAGATAGTGCTACTATGTTTGCACAGAGGTGAAAATTTTGAGGACATAAGTGCTAGACCGAAGGACTGTGTTTGGTGTAGATAAGAGGACCAGCTTTGGAGGTGAAAGAGTTGAGGACAGAGGTCTCCAGCCAGAGCAGGGAAGACAGGTGTCTTCTATGGATAGAGTTCCACTTGCTAAGGGCTACGGAGGCAGAGGTCTTCTAGAGGATCACCAGATTGAGAAGAGCTAGGGGAAGGTATCTCCTTTGGGTTGGTGCCCATAAACTTTGTAATCGGGACATGTTTCCCAGAATTTGAGGTGATAAAATTTAGTGAAAATTTTATCCGTGGAGTAGCCCGCGTTGGGTGAACCACGTAAATTGTTGTGTCTCTATTGTGGATGATATTCTGTGCATTGCTTTGATTTCTATTTTTGATTCTGTTATATATTCATTGCATAATATTGAACTGCAAGTTGAATCGAAAGAAAAAGAAGAAAGCGGTCTTATACTGTTCACCCCCCCTCTCAGTATAAGCTTGTGTTCTTCATTAAGTAGAAGGAGATACATAGCTATTATGTCTCACATTCATGTTGATTTGATGGAATAAGTGAGGGAAATGCAACATCATGATGCATATTGCAATCAAATTTAGGAAAGAATGGAAGGAAAACTAGATGAAAACAAGGAATTAAGCATCAAGAATAGTTTCTTATACTTTAAGGATAGGGTAATGATTCCTAAAATTAAATTTTTGATAAAGGTGATCATGAATAAAAATATGATCCAAGTGGAGCAAAAATAAGGGAAAATATGAAGAAAATTTTCTATTGGCTGGAAGGATACCACTTATCCTTCGGTAAAATTTAAATATTATCACAGAGAAACACATGCACAGAGATACGAAATTAATAAACCGAGAGGAAATTAATAGCAGAAGGATAAAACGAATAACTGGCCACTTAAGGTGGGCACACCCTTGCGTAAACGCAGATGATTAATAAAAAATATATAAGATGATTTTTATTCAAACCAACTATGGTGAATATATATACTAAACTTCTATCTCTTGGAGAAACATAGCCGACGCTGCTATGTTTGGACTGCAACATGACTCCCCTCCTCGGAAAGCTTTGTCCTCAAAGCTAGAAATGTCTGGAAGATACTTTCAGGTTCCCATGTTGCATCTTCCTCTGATAAATCATGCCATTTAATGAGAAATTCATGAATCTGACGTGATCTCAGTTTGCGGACTCTATGTTGTAGTATATCTTCTGGTTGGAGATGTATGCGTCCTTCCTCATCGAGCACTGGTAATTCTGATTGACTTTGTACTTTCTGACCAATTACTTTTTTGAGACAAGAAACATGAAATACTGGGTGTATTCGTGAAGATGTCGGTAGCTCTAATTGATAGGCTACTTCTCCAATGCGGCGCACAATTTTGTAGGGACCATAGAATCGTGGGGCCAATTTTTGGCTGGACTTTATCTTTAACGATGCTTGTTTGTAAGGTTGCAACTTGAGGAACACCCAATCACCAATATTAAAAGTTCTCTCTGATCGGTGTAAGTCTTGTTGTTGTTTCATACGATTCTGTGCTTGGACTAAATTCTCTTTTAGGATGGTGAGTGTAGACTGCCTTTGTTGGAACCAATCATCCACTTTGGCTACCTTGGATGAGCCCTGTACGTAATCGGCGACTTTTGGAGGTTTGGTGCCATACAATGCTTCAAATGGAGACATCTTAATTGAGTAATGGTAAGAAGTGTTGTACCACCATTCTGCCAATGCTAACCAATGGCTCCATTGGTATTGTTTATCTTGAGCAAAACATCTTAAGTACGTACCCAAACATTTGTTAACTACTTCTATTTGACCATCTGTCTGAGGATGGTAGGCTGAAGACATGTTCAATTTGGTACCACTTAATCGAAATAATTCCCGCCAGAAGTTACTAGTGAAGATGGGATCTCTATCACTTACAATATTTTTTGGCATACCATGTAATTTGAAAATTGAATCCATAAATACCTTTGCCACCTTGCTTGCGGAAAATGGATGTTGTAAAGCCTGAAAGTGAGCATATTTGGATAACCGGTCTACGACGACGAAGATTACTGTCCTGCCTTCTGATTTTGGAAGACCTTCAATGAAATCCATGGATATATGTTCCCACCGTCGTTCAGGGATGGGTAATGGTTGTAATAATCCTGGTGATTTGACTGTTTCTCCTTTATTGCGCTGGCAAACTTCACATTCTGCTACCCATTGTTTGACTTCCGCTTTTAATCCTTTCCAACAAAATGATTGTTTGACCCTTAAATATGTCTTCAAAAATCCGAAATGTCCTGCTGATGGAGAAGCGTGTGATTCGTCGAGGATCTTGGATTTGAGTTCTGAATTATGTGGAATGTAAATGCGGTTCTTCTTCCGGAGGATGTTATCTTCATAAGAGAACAAAGGGTGTTTGGAAGACCCTATAGATAATTCATGAATTATTTGGGCAGTTTCACTATTGGACAACCATTCAATTTGTAATTGAGTTACCCATTGGGAGCAAGGACCTGAAATAGCATTGATGACTACTTCATCTTCATATTTTCTGGACAGCGCATCGGCAGCTATATTTTCCTTCCCTTTCTTATATTCGATAACAAAATCATAGCCCAGAAGTTTGGTTAACCATTTATTTTGTTCTGGATAAGAAAACCTTTGCTCCAAAAAATGCTTGAGGCTACTATGATCTGTTTTGATAATGAAGCGGCTACTGATTAGGTAGTGTCTCCATTTTTCTACTGCATGAAGAATAGCCAACATTTCTTTTTCATATGTTGACCTTCCCAAATTTTTTTCCGGAAAGTCGTTTACTTTCAAATGCCAATGGATGACCTTCTTGCATTAATATAGCCCCAATTCCTGTTCCTGATGCATCACATTCGATAATAAATGGTTTGTGAAAATTGGGAGTTGCTAATACTGGAGTTGTACACATGGCTTGCTTAAGAGCTTCAAAAGCTAGAGTAGCCTCTTCCGACCAACGAAAAGCATCCTTTTTTGTGAGTGCCGTGAGAGGTGCTGCAATCTTACCATAATTCTGTACAAACTTGCGATAGTAGCCTATGAGACCCAAAAAACCATGAAGTTTCTTGATGGTTTTAGGTAAGGGCCACTCTTGAATTGCCTTAATCTTATTGGGATCGACTTTGACACCCTCATGTGAAACTATATGACCAAGATACTCGACTTCTTGAACACCAAATGAACATTTGGAGCGTTTAACAAATAATTTTTCTTTGTGTAGGATGTGAAGGGCTTTATCCACATGATGTAAATGGTCCGTCCATGTTTTGCTGTATATGAGGATATCATAAAAAAAAACTAATACAAACTTACGGAGGAGTGGACGAAACACTTGGTTCATGAGACTTTGGAATGTGGATGGTGCATTAGTGAGACCAAAAGGCATGACCAAAAATTCGTAATGACCCTCGTGAGTACAAAAGGCGGTTTTGGGAATATCTTCTTCTCTAACACGGATTTGGTGAAAGCCAGAGCGAAGGTCTAATTTTGTAAAAAATTTTGCACCATGCAACTCATCTAATAGGTCATCTATGACAGGGATAGGAAATTTGTCCTTGATAGTGAGTTTATTGAGAGAACGAAAGTCAGGACACATACGCCAAGAGTTATCTTTTTGTCTAGCCAGGACTACAGGTGAGGAATAAGGGCTAGTGCTATGACGAATGACTCCATGATCCAACAAATCCTGAACGATCTGTTCGATTTCCATCTTTTGTGGCTGAGGATAGCGATAAGGACGACTGTTAGGTGGGACACTTCCTGGCATTAAATGGATAGCATGATCATGAGATCGTTTAGGTGGTAATCCTTGAGGTTCTTGGAAAACCTCGTCGTAATGTGTGATGATATCTTGTAACTCAGGTGCAATAATATCCGAAGTTGTTGACGATTGTTTTTCCAAACAATTAATTTGAGCTATAAACCCATATCCACCCTTTTTTAACATCTTTTCCATACTATGAGAGCTCACCATTTGTGTTGGAGGAGTAGTAATGCCTTGTAAGCGAATGACTCGTCCATTTTCCTTCCATTCCACAAATAATTTTTTGAAGTTGAAGCTAACTGTGTCTAATGTTTCCAACCATTCAACCCCCAAAATGACATCAGAATTCCCTAAATTCATGACAAAAAGGGATCCTAACTAGGTATAAGTTCCCATATTTATGGAAACTTGAGATGTGCGACCCACGCATTGTGCGTTCACCCCGTTGGCCACTAAAACCTAGAATTTGTCTTTGTTGGAAGAGTTAATGAATAAATTCAAGGCTTTTGCTGTTTTGATGTCGATAAAATTGTGGGTGCTACTAGAATCAATTAGCACATTCACCTTTTTCTAGCGGAGAAAACCTGGTACCTTGATGGTATGGTGGGCGGTTAAACCCATGAGAGCATGCACTGAAATTGCCATTGTATCCTCTTCTTTTTCGTCTATAGTACCTGGTAGGTCTTCTGGCATAGGTTCTTCTGATTGGTAAGGTTCATCCTCTTCCCCTTCATATTGATCACCTTCAATATGAAAGTTTTGTTTTTGGGCACAAGCTTGTTCCCTGGGGTGCTGAGTGCGACATTTATAGCAAAAATATCTTGATGTTTGATCATTTCTACGAAAGGAATTGTTGCGATATGAGGGACGACTATATGTTTCCATTGCAGTGCATAACTGATGTCTCTTCTCGGCCAACTTGGCTATTCTTATACAACTGTTTAACAAGGTTGGATTGTGCATGTCTACCTCCACGCGAATACTTTCTTTTAAACCATTGCGAAAGGCACCTACCACTGTGGCGGGACTAAGGTCTGAAGTATATGGTAGTAAACTGGTAAACTCTGAAACGAATTCACTAACTGACCCTTTTTGTTTAAGAGATAACAATCTTATTGTGTAGGATGATGTAGCTCCATCGTCAAATCTTTCTAAAAAAGAGGTAGCAAATTTTCTCCAAGTAATAATAGCTGCATTCTCTTGTTTAAACCATACAAACCATTGGTAGGCCTCAGTGCCTAATTTTGATGCAAAGAAAGGAACTCTATCTCGTTTCCTTAATTTGATATAAGTCAAGGATACCTTCCATTTTGGCTAACCAACCACGAGGATCATGACCTTCAAAAGTGGGCATATCAATTCGTGGAAAATTAATATTAGGGCCTCTTGGTTGGTGATAACCGGTGTCCCTTTCTTGATTTTGGTTATACCGCTGTCTTTGATAGGGATCCTTGTAATTATCCCAATCACCCTATTTTTGTTTCCAATCATCATTAGGATCAACATTTTCTTCATTTCGTTGGGCATGGGAGTGATTTTGGGGATTAGTAGTGGGATTAGGTTGTGTTTGTGCATTCACAAAGTTTTTTAGAGTGAGACTCATTTCGTTTATACTCTCTAGTATTTCGTGAAGAGACTCCCTATCAGACATGGCTGAATTACTTGAGTTTCCTTGCGTGATGTTTTCGTGAGTTGGGGAAGGATTAGTAGCCATAGGATCTACTAGTGGGTGGTGTGGATTATAACTACCAATTTTAAAAGGAGAAAGAGAATTTTTTGTACCTGGGCTGCGATGAGCTCTTCTTATGTTGGTATTAGTTGTGTCTGAGCTGGATAATCGACCGTTAGGACCCTTGCTCCAACTTTTACTCATGCACTGCTTACAAACTCTTGCTTAGTAGTCTTTGAACTTCAAAATATCTTGCTGAGTAGTATCTTTGAACGTCACTTTCTACAAAATTGAGCTACGGCAAAAAGAATAAAAATTTTTTTGTCCGCTTTACTGCCACTCCAACTGTGGCGCGGAATTTAATTTGCTGACTCAATTCCTTTGAGGATTTTCAACGATGTGGACGGCTTTCAGCGACTATGATTGATCACCTTAGCAATTTTTGATGAAGCGACGCACGAACCCCGAACATACGCTACACGACGCGACTAGCAGAACCAAATAGCGACACGGACGACGCGAAGACCAATGACCCCCGAGACAGACGCTAGACCGAACAACGACACAGATGCGACTAGCGAAACCGAGCAACGACACGGATGCAACTAGCGGAACCAACGACGACACGGACGATGCGAACCAAACGACGACACGGACGACGCGAAGACCAATGACCCCGAGACAGACGCTAGACCGAACAACGACACGGAAAAAACCACCGAGGATGTGACCGAAGTCACAAACTAAAAGGGGCGATTAATCCCTTATAAACCACTGAATCGCTGTCCCACAGCGAATGTGGGATATATATCCCAAACAAAAAATTAAAACAAAATTTCGTACCTTAGGCAGGTGAAAAATTAAACGGCAATACCGCGCTGTGATTGGCCGATATGAATTTTTGTGTGTATGCGCTGGTTTTACGCTGATTTCTTTGCGCGGCGGCTGCGATTTAAAGCTGGAATGTGGAGCGGCGACTGCAACTCGAATGGTATGCGACAGGACCAGTTTTGGCGAGGAACCGAACGCAAAATTTTATTTGGCTGTGACTGTCATGGAAATGCGGCTGGGTTGTACTGAGTTTATCAACGAAGGACGACGAAGAAAGATTGACGGGTTTTTACTGCTCCTGGCCCCCGTTACGCTTGGAAGGAATTCAGAAAATGAGCGGATAGAAACAAGAGCGAAACGAAGGAACGAACAGGAAGGAAGGTAGAACGAAGCGAGCGGCAAGACGGATCTCTCAGGATGGGCCTGAATCTGATACCACGTGGAAGGATACCACTTATCCTTCGGTAAAATTTAAATATTATCACAGAGAAACACATGCACAGAGATACGAAATTAATAAACCGAGAGGAAATTAATAGCAGAAGGATAAAACGAATAACTGGCCACTTAAGGTGGGCACACCCTTGCGTAAACGCAGATGATTAATAAAAAATATATAAGATGATTTTTATTCAAACCAACTATGGTGAATATATATACTAAACTTCTATCTCTTGGAGAAACATAGCCGACGCTGCTATGTTTGGATTGCAACATTGGCCAGGAATGAACAAAAATATAACTCAATTTGTTACTCAATGCCTGGAATGTCAAAAAGTAAAAGCAAAGCACAATCATCCTACTAGGTTTTTATATCCACATAATGGTCCCATGCAAAAATGGTAGGTTATATCAATGGATTTCATTGTAGGGTTTCCTAAAAATAGGTTTCAACATGATGCAATCCTAGTTGTGGTTAAAATATTGACCAAAGTTGTGCACTTTATACCTAGGAACACCAAGGATGATAATGTGGTTGTGGTTAACAGATTTTTCAAAGAAATATTTTAGCTACATGGTTTTCTAGAGGTAATTATATCATATAGAGACTTGAGATTTACATCCGAGTTTTGGCAAGCCTTGCATCGTACCATTAGTACTAAGCTGAATATCACTTCTGATTATCACCCAAAAACTAATGGTCAATTTGAAAGAGTGAAACATGTATTAGAGAACATGCTTCGCATGTAATATATGGATCAAAAGACTTGATGGGAGGGTTACCTAAATTTAGTAGAATTTACCTAAATAATGGTCACAATTCGACCCTGGATATGGTTCCATTAGATGTTTTGTATGGTAGAAGGTTTAGAACACCATTGTCATAGGAAAATCTAGAGGATCAGATTGTGCTTGGACCTAACATTGTAAAATAAATAGAGTAACAATTAAGGATTAGGGAAAGACTAAAATAAGCAGTAGATCTTGAGAAGAGTTATGTCGGTATTAAAAGGATACCAAGAGAGTTTTATGTAGGAGATGGAGTGTTTTTTAGGGTAAGACCTCAAAAGAGTGCTATTAAATCCATAAATATTGATCCACGTTTTGTGGGATCCTTTGAAATTATATAAAATATTATTCCTGTGGCATACCGACTTGCCTTACCATCCAATTTATCCAAGATTCATGACACCTTTCACATTTCTTTGCTTAGAAAGTACATTGCTAATCCCGAACATGTATGGGACTTTCCTAACTTGCAGATGATGAATTCAGAGGCTAAAGAGATTTGACTAGTAAGAATCCTTGAGTTTCGATCTAAATCAAGGAGAAAATGAATTTTGGAGCAATGCAAATTTTAGTGGGACCGTTATTTTGAAAGAAATGTTACTTGGAAGAAAGTAGCAGACATGCAGAAACATTTTCCTTTCTTGTTTAAAAAAACTTTGTAATGATTGTATGTTAAAATTTAATAACACATAGAGGACTGTCTTAAGCCTAAGGAGGAGAATGTTATGACCCACCCTTGGAAAAAAATTTATTGTGATGGACTGATATTTTGTTATACTATTTTGTGGATGAAATGATTAATTATTTCATAATTGTTATGAAAAATAATTTTTCATGGAAGAAATATGTATAAGAATTTTATCATGGGATATAGGATAATTCTATGCTTGGTTATTTGAAACATATATTCTATGTAAGAATATGATGCTTCTAATGAAAATGTATTTTTGCAGGAATATGTTCCTTTATGGTGGAAAAAAGAAACTAACCACCAAGAAAAAGGATACATTGGAGAAAGATGTGATGGGGTATTTCTCAAATTATTTGAGGAGGCAACTTGGATGAATATAACTTTTCATGGAGATGCATATCATAAATTTATAAAATAAAAGATATATCAATTTTTAGTGAAATTGTTCCTGCATCATAGATTTTCTCTATGTAGAAGTGTTAATTGATTTATTCCTTGCTACAAAAGAAATGAATGCTAAGTTCTTTAAGTAGTTTTCTTTTTGAAATAGTATATAAAGGATTCATTCTTGTTTATATTGAATTTAATGATAATAAAAGAGGTTACTATTTATTTAAGGGTTAGAAGATATAGATTTCCTCTATTGTTTTATATAGTAAACATTATAGTGTGATTTGCATAACTTAATCTATATTTACTAAAAATGTGATAAAAGAATAATATTAAATTGCACTTAAAAAAAATCATAGTTGTGGACTTTAGAAAACTGTTGTTCATAATTTTTGAATAAGGTTTAAGAAGGGGTCATTGGCCGATCATGAGATAGTGGTTGGCCAAGATGATTTCTTTTTAATGAGTAAAAGAAGTCGATAATAAAGGAGTTTTGTTATGAGAACGAACACGGTAGAACTGGTTGGTCAACTCGGGTTATGGAAGGTTGGAAAAAACATGATAAAATGATTATTTTTGGGAGGACAAATGAAGAAAATAAAATGGAAAAAGGATCAAGGGGGATCTGAGAGAAGAAGAGCTTAGAAAACTATAAAAGAAAAATAGGTTATTTTGAACCTTTTTGTTTGTCTTCGATGTTTTTGGACATGTTGGTGTGATATGATATTTGTGGTTTTGAAAATATACATGTTCGAATACTCTTAGATTTATTACCAATCAAAGTAGTTGAGTTTATTTGAAACCATTGTTTTTGATTATGAAGAACGAACTGTGATGATAATTCTGGATTGATTTACTTTATTCTATTGATTGGTGAAAGATAGAACCCAAAATAAAACTCAAAATTCTTAAATGATGCAAGGTGTTGTTGTATTGGTATTATTATGATTATTGTATGCTAAATTTCTTGAATTTTTCTTATTGAATGAAGAAAACCGTGTTTATGAATCATTCTTAAACTGTAGAATTAGGTGGTTTATAAAAACTATCATTGATGAAAAATTGAGTATGCTATGCTCGAGAGTCCTTTGGTCAATTGGATGTACCCTTTTTATTCTAAAGAAAAGATAATTTGGTATTTCCAAGAATATGTTAGGAAATGATTTTCCTCGGGAATGGGAAAGGAAACCTATGTATGATATCCATTATAAATGATTGTGTGTTGCTATGTGATGAACATATTTTATGAAAAAGGATGAGTTTTTTTACCTGATGGTTTATCTCCTTTGATTATATGAATTCACATTGTTTTTATTCTTTCAATTTATTTTCATACATTTTTTGTCTATGGAAAGGAAGGAATTTATCTTGATTTAATAAAATAGATCAAATATCATGGAATTAGATTCATTATTGATTATTTCTATAGAATAATAGAACAGTGTGATTGAGGTTTATTTTGTAGAATGGATAGAGGATTTTGTATTTGTTTTGAAAAAAGGAAATGTCTTCTATACTGTGTTTGTTCTTTGGAAATAGAATGAACGATAATGGAGATAATGCATTTTGTTTATATTCCATCTAGAATGGATATGGTGAAAAGGATGGTTGAAAAAATATCACTAGGTAAAATGATTTGCTAAATAATTGAATTGGAGTCATATTTGCTTAGTAGTCTTGAATTGTTGCGATATGAGGGACGACTATATGTTTCCCGCTGTGCAGACAACTGATGTCTCTTCTCGGCCAACTTGGCTATTCTTATACAACTGTTTAACAAGGTTGGATTGTGCATGTCTACCTCCACGCGAATACTTTCTTTTAAACCATTGCGAAAGGCACCTACCACTGTGGCGGGACTAAGGTCTGAAGTATATGGTAGTAAACTGGTAAACTCTGAAACGAATTCACTAACTGACCCTTTTTGTTTAAGAGATAACAATCTTACTGTGTAGGATGATGTAGCTCCATCGTCAAATCTTTCTAAAAAAGAGGTAGCGAATTTTCTCCAAGTAATAATAGTTGCATTCTCTTGTTTAAACCATACAAACCATTGGTAGGCCTCAGTGCCTAATTTTGATGCAATGAAAGG
Organism: Wollemia nobilis; assembly: GCA_028583015.1. Lineage (NCBI taxonomy): Eukaryota > Viridiplantae > Streptophyta > Pinopsida > Araucariales > Araucariaceae > Wollemia > Wollemia nobilis. Next base: position 3,052,971 of record JAQPPZ010003044.1, on the reverse strand, counting down.
AACTCTATCTGTTTCCTTAATTTGATATAAGTCAAGGATACCTTCCATTTTGGCTAACCAACCACGAGGATCATGACCTTCAAAAGTGGGCATATCAATTCGTGGAAAATTAATATTAGGGCCTCTTGGTTGGTGATAACCGGTGTCCCTTTCTTGATTTTGGTTATACCGCTGTCTTTGATAGGGATCCTTGTAATTATCCCAATCACCTTATTTTTTTTTCCAATCATCATTAGGATCAACATTTTCTTCATTTCGTTGGGCATGGGAGTGATTTTGGGGATTAGTAGTGGGATTAGGTTGTGTTTGTGCATTCACAAAGTTTTTTAGAGTGAGACTCATTTCGTTTATACTCTCTAGTATTTCGTGAAGAGACTCCCTATCAGACATGGCTGAATTACTTGAGTTTCCTTGCGTGATGTTTTCGTGAGTTGGGGAAGGATTAGTAGCCATAGGATCTACTAGTGGGTGGTGTGGATTATATCTACCAATTTTAAAAGGAGAAAGATAATTTTTTGTACCTGGGCTACGATGAGCTCTTCTTATGTTGGTATTGGTTGTGTCTGAGCTGGATAATCGACCGTTAGGACCCTTGCTCCAACTTTTACTCATGCACTGCTTACAATCTCTTGCTTAGTAGTCTTGAACTTCAAAATATCTTGCTGAGTAGTATCTTTGAACGTCACTTTCTACAAAATTGAGCTGCGGCAAAAAGAATAAAAATTTGTTTGTCCGCTTTACTGCCACTCCAACTGTGGCGCGGAATTTAATTTGCTGACTCAATTCCTTTGAGGATTTTCAACGATGTGGACGGCTTTCAGCGACTATGATTGATCACCTTAGCAATTTTTGATGAAGCGACGCACGAACCCCGAACATACGCTACACGACGCGACTAGCAGAACCAAATAGCGACATGGACGACGCGAAGACCAATGACCCCCGAGACAGACGCTAGACCGAACAACGACACGGATGCGACTAAAGAAACCGAGCAACGACAAGGATGCAACTAGCGGAACCAACGATGACACGGACGACGCGAACCAAACGGTGACACGGACGACGCGAAGACCAATGACCCCGAGACAGACGCTAGACCGAACAACGACACGAAAAAAACCACCGAGGATGTGACCAAAGTCACAAAATAAAAGGGGCAATTAATCCCTTATAAACCACTGAATCGCTATCCCACAGCGAATGTGGGATATATATCCCAAAAAAAAAATTAAAACAAAATTTCATACCTTAGGCAGGTGAAAAATTAAACGGCAATACCGCGCTGTGATTGGCCGATATGAATTTTTGTGTGTATGCGCTGGTTTTACGCTGATTTCTTTGCGCGGCGGCTGCGATTTAAAGCTGGAATGTGGAGCGGCGACTGCAACTCGAATGGTATGCGACATGACCAATTTTGGCGAGGAACCGAACGTAAAATTTTATTTGGCTGTGACTATCGTGGAAATGCGGCTGGGTTGTACTGAGTTTATCAACGAAGGACGACGAAGAAATATTGACGGGTTTTTACTGCTCCTGGCCCCCGTTACGCTTGGAAGAAATTCAAAAAACGAGCAGATAGAAACAAGAGCGAAACGAAGGAACGAACAGGAAGGAAGGTAGAACGAAGCGAGCGGCAAGACGGATCTCTCAGGACGGGCCTAAATATGATACCACGTGGAAGGATACCACTTATCATTCGGTAAAATTTAAATATTATCACAGAGAAACACATGCACAGAGATACAAAATTAATAAACTGAGAAGAAATTAATAACAGAAGGATAAAACGAATAACTAGCCACTTAAGGTGGGCACACCCTTGCGTAAACGCAGATGATTAATAAAAAATATATAAGATGATTTTTATTCAAACCAACTATGGTGAATATATATACTAAACTTCTATCTCTTTGAGAAACATAGTCGACGCTGCTATGTTTGCACTGCAACATTGGCCAGGAATGAACAAAAATATAACTCAATTTGTTACTCAATGCCTGGAATGTCAAAAAGTAAAAGCAAAGCACAATCATCCTACTAGGTTTTTATATCCACATAATGGTCCCATGCAAAAATGGTAGGTTATATCAATGGATTTCATTGTAGGGTTTCCTAAAAATAGGTTTCAACATGATGCAATCCTAGTTGTGGTTAAAATATTGACCAAGGTTGTGCACTTTATACCTAGGAACACCAAGGATGATAATGTGGTTGTGGTTAACAGATTTTTCAAAGAAATATTTTAGCTACATGGTTTTCTAGAGGTAATTATATCATATAGAGACTTGAGATTTACATCCGAGTTTTGGCAAGCCTTGCATCGTACCATTAGTACTAAGTTGAATATCACTTCTGATTATCACCCAAAAACTAATGGTCAATTTGAAAGAGTGAAACATGTATTAGAGAACATGCTTCGCATGTAATATATGGATCAAAAGACTTGATGGGAGGGTTACCTAAATTTAGTAGAATTTACCTAAATAATGGTCACAATTCGACCCTGGATATGGTTCCATTAGATGTTTTGTATGGTAGAAGGTTTAGAACACCATTGTCATAGGAAAATCTAGAGGATCAGATTGTGCTTGGACCTAACATTGTAAAATAAATAGAGTAACAATTAAGGATTAGGGAAAGACTAAAATAAGCAGTAGATCTTGAGAAGAGTTATGTCGGTATTAAAAGGATACCAAGAGAGTTTTATGTAGGAGATGGAGTGTTTTTTAGGGTAAGACCTCAAAAGAGTGCTATTAAATCCATAAATATTGATCCACGTTTTGTGGGATCCTTTGAAATTATATAAAATATTATTCCTGTGGCATACCGACTTGCCTTACCATCCAATTTATCCAAGATTCATGACACCTTTCACATTTCTTTGCTTAGAAAGTACATTGCTAATCCTGAACATGTATGGGACTTTCCTAACTTGCAAATGATGAATTCAGAGGCTAAAGAGATTTGACTAGTAAGAATCCTTGAGTTTCGATCTAAATCAAGGAGAAAATGAATTTTGGAGCAATGCAAATTTTAGTGGGACCGTTATTTTGAAAGAAATGTTACTTGGAAGAAAGTAGCAGACATGCAGAAACATTTTCCTTTCTTGTTTAAAAAAACTTTGTAATGATTGTATGTTAAAATTTAATAACACATAGAGGACTGTCTTAAGCCTAAGGAGGAGAATGTTATGACCCACCCTTGGAAAAAAATTTATTGTGATGGACTGATATTTTGTTATACTATTTTGTGGATGAAATGATTGATTATTTCATAATTGTTATGAAAAATAATTTTTCATGGAAGAAATATGTATAAGAATTTTATCATGGGATATAGGACAATTCTATGCTTGGTTATTTAAAACATATATTTTATGTAAGAATATGATGTTGCTAATGAAAATGCACTTTTGCAGGAATATGTTCCTGTATGGTGGAAAAAAGAAACTAACCACCAAGAAAAAGGATACATTGGAGAAAGATGTGATGGGGTATTTCTCAAATTATTTGAGGAGGCAACTTGGATGAATATAACTTTTCATGGAGATGCATATCATAAATTTATAAAATAAAAGATATATCAATTTTTAGTGAAATTGTTCCTGCATCATAGATTTTCTCTATGTAGAAGTGTTAATTGATTTATTCCTTGCTACAAAAGAAATGAATGCTAAGTTCTTTAAGTAGTTTTCTTTTTGAAATAGTATATAAAGGATTCATTCTTGTTTATATTGAATTTAATGATAATAAAAGAGGTTACTATTTATTTAAGGGTTAGAAGATATAGATTTCCTCTATTGTTTTATATAGTAAACATTATAGTGTGATTTGCATAACTTAATCTATATTTACTAAAAATGTGATAAAAGAATAATATTAAATTGCACTTAAAAAAAACCATAGTTGTGGACTTTAGAAAGTTGTTGTTCATAATTTTTGAGTGAGGTTTAAGAAATGGTCGTTGGTCGATCGTGAAATAGTGGTTGGTCAAGAATATTTCTCATTAATGAGTAAATGAAAGTGGATAATAAATAAGTTTTGTTATGAGAACGAACACGGTAGAACTGGTTGGTCAACTCGGGTTATGGAAGGTTGGAAAAAACATGATAAAATGATTATTTTTGGGAGGACAAATGAGGAAAATAAAATGGAAAAAGGATCAAGGGGGATCTGAGAGAAGAAGAGCTTAGAAAACTATAAAAGAAAAATAGGTTATTTTGAACCTTTTTGTTTGTCTTCGATGTTTTTGGACATGTTGGTGTGATATGATATTTGTGGTTTTGAAAATATACATGTTCGAATACTCTTAGATTTATTACCAATCAAAGTAGTTGAGTTTATTTGAAACCATTGTTTTTGATTATGAAGAACGAACTGTGATGATAATTCTGGATTGATTTACTTTATTCTATTGATTGGTGAAAGATAGAACCCAAAATAAAACTCAAAATTCTTAAATGATGCAAGGTGTTGTTGTATTGGTATTATTATGATTATTGTATGCTAAATTTCTTGAATTTTTCTTATTGAATGAAGAAAACCGTGTTTATGAATCATTCTTAAACTGTAGAATTAGGTGGTTTATAAAAACTATCATTGATGAAAAATTGAGTATGCTATGCTCGAGAGTCCTTTGGTCAATTGGATGTACCCTTTTTATTCTAAAGAAAAGATAATTTGGTATTTCCAAGAATATGTTAGGAAATGATTTTCCTCGGGAATGGGAAAGGAAACCTATGTATGATATCCATTATAAATGATTGTGTGTTGCTATGTGATGAACATATTTTATGAAAAAGGATGAGTTTTTTTACCTGATGGTTTATCTCCTTTGATTATATGAATTCACATTGTTTTTATTCTTTCAATTTATTTTCATACATTTTTTGTCTATGGAAAGGAAGGAATTTATCTTGATTTAATAAAATAGATCAAATATCATGGAATTAGATTCATTATTGATTATTTCTATAGAATAATAGAACAGTGTGATTGAGGTTTATTTTGTAGAATGGATAGAGGATTTTGTATTTGTTTTAAAAAAAGGAAATGTCTTCTATATTGTGTTTGTTCTTTGGAAATAGAATGAACGATAATGGAGATAATGCATTTTGTTTATATTCCATCTAGAATGGATATGGTGAAAAGGATGGTTGAAAAAATATCACTAGGTAAAATGATTTGCTAAATAATTGAATTGGAGTCATATTTGATACCCATCAAAAGGTAAATTTCTTTCGATGGTTAGTGAAGCTGCTATGGAGAAGAAAATAATATCTTCTAGCTGGCTGAAAATGATAGAGTGGTTATCAGGAAAGAAGCTTCTATTTGTGCAGTCACGACGGTTGGAGTATTATCAAGGTTCTATAAAATTGATATTATGTGCTATATTATAGTTTGATTGTGGAGCATCAATCCAGATAGGAAGGAAAAAATGAGATCATTCTAGAATGTGATCTTAATTTAACCTATGTATTGAGTGCATACCTAGTGGCACTTCGCTCTAGTGCAGATGTTATTAACGAAATATTGTGTTGAAATTAATTATGAATTTAAATGATATTGATATGTATATTTAACATTCGTTTGTAACGTATTCAAGTTGGATGGTGAATGTTCTGGTGTAATTTTAAAACAGAGACTCAAGTTGAGTTTTTATCATCAAACTTGTGTCATAAAAATAGATGGTTGAGAATTATGGTAGTTTAGCAAAGTGGGTTACCTATTTTCAACCAGTACTCTTGTACATTGGATTTGGAAAAGAGCTTATCTGGATTTGGTTGTGATATTAAACCTCTAGATTGTGTGCTCTTAGAGGGCCAACCTAAAATATTGGATGATTGGATGGAGTGATTGTTAATAATAAATATGTGTTAAGTGTTGGTTGCTTTTATGAGTAATGTTACGTTATTATTATAAATCTCTTGTATGTAGATAAGTGTAAAATAAGGATAAAATTAAATTAAGATAAATGGGAATCATTAAAAGAGTTTCCAAAAGGTATATAAAGGAATAGATATCACCATGAGTAAAAACAAAGAGCTCAATATTGGAATACTAACTCTCTAATAGATGCGAGTTGTAATCAACACCCTTTAAGCTAAGTGCTTTCACATAAAAGGAATTGTGTGAGAAGTAGGGTTTAGCTCAAGACTTTTCAATTGATGAAAAAAAATTAACTAGCTCATCTGGCCAATGAGAATAATAATTAATGGGTTATGTCACCTAGTACTCTTACATAGAAATAATTATTAATTATTAATGGAAATATTGTTAATGAAGGGTTGGGATCAACTTTTACTGGAATTATAGACCATTATTTATGTAGAAAAATATTAGAGGCTTGATTTTAAAAATTTTGGAATTGATATGACAAGTTGTTAGGATCTTGTGCTTTAGAGTTATGGAAGTTTTTTGAAAATTTAAAAAGAGGAAGTGGTTGCTCTTGCTAGCTAAGGTTATGAGGAGTCTTGTCCCAACATGTAAATAATATTGTTCTGATATAATTAAAAAAAATCTATTCTAAGATAATGCCACTATGTTAAAGGTGAAAATAAGTTATTACCACATGGATAACCATCATTGATAGATTTTAATTCATACTCCAGCAAATTTCTTGGTGATTTTAGAATTGAGAAGAGAATGGATTCAAATGATTTTAAGATCAAATAGAGGATACATCAAATTTAATGGTAATTTTAGGATTGAAAATGGGGATAATATAGTCACATTATCAAATAACCATTGTAGAACCTTTTGTATGTCAAACTTAACATATGGGTATACAATTGTACTTGAAATTACAATGAATATAGGAACCATCTTGAGTTGCATAAATTTATTAGGAACCATTATGGACATAGGTTCCACATGAGAATTATAACCACCATATCCCTCAATAAGATAGGGTATGTCGTCTTTGCTTTATTTGAGAGGTGGAAACTAAAGAACATTGTATTTCACATGTCTTATTTATTATGAGGTTCAAGGGAGATACTTTTACTTGTATACAGACTTAGGTGTATCACTTATCCTTTTTTTTAGGTATCTTTACAAAATATGCTTGATTGTATATCTTAGGGAAGTTATTTCTCTTTTATGTTATTTATTACAAGGGAGATCCATTATTGCCTAACTAATCACGTTATTTTGTCACTCTCTCTTTGCAATTGGAAGTACTAAGTGTTCATTTCAATTAATAACTCTCCCAAATGTTAATGATATATTTGTGTGCCCTTATCTACATGCAAGAGTGGATTTTAGGGTTTGATTTCTTTCTTCTTTTTTCTTGCGATAGGATATGATTGTAGTTTTGTGATTTTTGGTTCGACCACCATCCTATACCTAGGATTCAAACTCCATGTCCTCCAAATATTATCCAACCACATACCTATTGGTCCTGGTCATTATCTTGGGAGCATCTTTAGATAATGTGTTGGCTATTTTGGGATAGTTTGTGATGATGAATAGATTGTCTTTCTACTTTACATTCTATTGCAGATTAATTTTGTCACTTAGATCCCTTAGAGCTCCTTTCTATCTTTGTTTTATCTTGAATTTTGACTCTTTCTTTATCGTTATTGTTAGAATGTTAGGGTTTATCCATTTTGGATAACCCTTGAGGCTATACTATTATGCCATACAATTTTTATACTTTAGTGTATTTTACTCTAGATTCTTTATTTCAGTTTAGCTTATTTTTTGTAATAGTTGTTTGTTGCATCAATACATTGTAGTAACCCTTTTCAATGGGTTTGATTGGCTTGATTTGGATATCTATGGACATTAATAGAATTATATTATCTTTGAAAATGACAAATATAATATTTGAAACACGTTGAGAACTTTAGTAATGAACTACTACAATGAATTATTAAGCATAGGAACCTCCTTGAGCACTCTTTCTGAAAGTATGTCTTTGCTAGTGGAAACTACTACTGAGAAAACAATCACAATATATTTGGGCATAAGACTCTTATGCATGTCTAGGGATTGATTCCAACAATATAATCAAAGTGATTCAACTTGGGGAGCTGTAAACACCAAAACTACCTTGAGCCCTATCATCAAAAGCATATTTTTATCACTGTAAACTACTGCATAAAAGCATAATAAACTAGTCTCTCTCTCTCTCTCTCTTTCTATATCTCTCTCTCTCTTTCATCTAAAACTCAAAACACACACTCAACATATACACAAAATAGTGGGGAGGGAATGTTCGTGTAGAACAAAATCCCATCAAAAGCATAAGTCATCGAAGTATCCCATTATAAGAAAATACTAGTGCACTGAAAATATTTGTATAAGTATTTCAAAAATTGCAAAAAAAATATGATAAAAATAGCATGCAAAGAATGACATTAAGACCATTGGCAAAGATACTACAAAATAAAGGGAGGACACTAGAGAGAAATTACATGTCAAATCTTGAATTCTAGTTCAAAAATTATTTGATGTCTGTAATACCTTATAATTATGTGTTTCTTTCTATTGCTATAATATTTATGGTATTATTGACAACATATACACTGACCATGTTAAAGAGATAGAAAGTACATGTGGAATAAAATCTTATCATACTATTATGCAACTGTAGTATATAGCTTGTAAGTTTTAGACATGATATAGCAACTACAAGTTAGGGAGGATCCTCAAGGTATGATAACACAATTGTCAATGATGTTAATATTTAAGGAAGAGGGGACAGAGAAGATTTTCTCTTCACTTTATAAATATTATTTCAAATTTTGTATGTTCTTAAGTTTCAACCCTTTGTCAAAGGTCATGCAAAGTTAGGCCTTTACAATGAATTTGAGCTTGGGATACAAATTTTGAAACAAAAACCTTATATGTGAATATTATTTTGGGCTTAGGACACCTAGTGCAATAATAACCTAGGTTTAAACTTGGAGTTGTTTTATTTCTAGGTTAATGTGACAAAGGAGTTAGCTTTGGATATCATGTGATGTGGGTGGTATGTCAATATGGTTAGCTATTTGAATGAGATATGATGTGCATGGAGGATGAGGGAATGGTCCACATTGGAATATTGTAAATTTTATTAATTTAACTTTAAAATTACATGTATACTAATTTTTAGGAATTTAAGAATGCCTAAAATTTGAAGGAAACATTAATATTTGGAACCAGTATTAAAAATTAAAAATTAGATTAACATGATATTTTTTCCTTATGAATATTTACAAAACAATTTCAATATGTATGTACCATAATATTGAGATTCAGACTCATCCTAAGCTTAGCAAGTCTTTTCTTTTGGACATAGACTCAGGCTTGAGGTAAGAACTTAGGAAGAAAAGGTATTAATGTGGAGAAAATTTTGGTAATAACTCAAGATACAAGAAAAAAATAAAATATATAGGAATTCATAGAAAGAGACTTAATAAGAGTTAAAATAACTCGACTAGGATAAATTGGCTTGCTAACCCACTAGTGTTTATAGAATCGAGGAGATTTTGAATACTGTGTGTTGAGTGGTATTTTCACCATTTTGTGAAAGTACACTCTTCCTTAGGATTTGGATTCCAAATACCCTCTTGCAAAGAAGTTAAACAAATAACTTCTCCAAGGTCTTTGCTATATTAGCATTTGCATATGTGTATTAGTATTCTTAAACAAAGATATTCAATTTAAATGCTTGTAACACCTTAGTGATTGCAAGTAACTGTAAACAAGGGGCAATGTTGGTTTATTTTACCATGAAACTTTAGTGATTGTTCATTGAACCAAAATAAAGCAAATGTGAGTTGGCCCTCATATGACCATGTTGTAGTGCCTTAATTCCTTTTATCTTGAGAGTTTTAAGGTAGATTTTTTCTTCTTTATTAAATCCAAATATGGCTTCTTATCATGAAGATAAATATAGCTTTCAATGTGATCGATAAACCACCCCTCTTTGGTGAAATAGATTTTCACAAAGAGGCAATAATTTATGGCCTTAAATAAAAGGGTTTTAACTTATCTCTCTTAAATGAAATCAAATTGTCATAAAGATGAACAATTAAGTGCTTTAAATAAAATACCTTCAATGTAATACTCAAATTACCCCTCTTTTGTAAAATTATAATTTTTAGGAAGAGAGGGTAATTTTGGGCTCAAAATGGAAATTTGTGAAAATGCCATAAAACATAACTCCTTCAATGAAATTGGAATTTTCATGAAGGGAATGTCATCATACGTTCATGAGTGCAAAACAAAACTTAAAAAATGAAATTTGACCTTAAAATGGAAATTTTCTATTTTCGGATTTTTCAAAATCTACAATAAAACAGCACCTTCGATGAATTTTTAAAAATACTAAAAAACTCCGAAAATGAAATTTCAAAGTGTGTATTGGGATTCTTAAGTATAACCTATGCAATGGTGAAATTATTTTTGGATTTTGAAAATTTTTAAATGTTTATTTTGATGCCTAAAAATTAAAAAAAAGTTAAAATTTCTGGAAAAATAAAATGCAAAAAAATGAAAATGAAATGCAGATAATGAAACACAAGATACATTCAGTTGGATGCTATCCTATTCTGGAAAAACCGAAGATGTGAGGTTTTCATGCATGCAACCTAACCTATTGTACTTACAAAACAAGCACAATCCGGATAAGCTAAGTGTTGGCTTCTAGGGTTTTAAATGAGATTTTTCAGATTTAAAAATTAGCATGAAGCAACCAAGAAACTTGCATAAACTCCATTTACAAGCCTAAAATCTAAAAAGGGGAAAAAAATAGACATTTAATCTTGCATGCAGAAAATAACTCATTTCTTGCCCATAAAATGCAACTTTCTGAAAATTTCTGCATTAAAAATGTTCATTTACAATAGCAGAATTTTTGGTTTTCCCAAACCAGTCCATGGAAGAAAAACAGCCCAAACAAGTCCATAATAGCCCTCTTGCCTTCAAATCTGCAACTTTGCTTGCAGCAGTTTCCAACCATTGGTAAATGCTTTTCTATTGTATATAAACTTTCCCTGGTTTTGGCTTCATAACCCTTTCATTTCACCTTCTTCGTTTGACCTTGAAACACTTGGTTTTCTTTTCATTTTACATCCCTCCAACCATAACCCCTTCAAAGACTTCTTTTGTTCCACTTCTCTTTTCAACCATTATTTTTCATAAATGACCTCCACGGTGAATCATTTTCGTAACCTTCATTTAATAACGCCCATTTTTCTTTTTCTTTATATTATTTACAAGCATATTAATATAGACCATCCTTTCTATGTTTCAAAGCATGGACACTACATAATATTAGGTGACTCATCAATACCTCGTTTTGGGTGTATATTTGGAACCTATAATAGCCACTAATACCTAGTGGCTACTCTACTATCTTTTTCTTACATAGGTCCACCGTGCCGCCTAATTTCCTATTTTCATTTTAGAACTCCAAATATTTGATCTTTATTGCCCCCCTTCCACATGTGCGAGCACGCTGTCGTTTCACATTTGCCATGGATTGTGTTGTCCATAGTATAGGCATTATTCGAATGCATGTGACACACATGACCACCGATGAAGAATATTCGAAAGCCACATTATCATAGCTACCATGTATCCATGGAGTCCATCCTGAATCATTACCTGCATGGAATGAGCTCATATTTGATGAGATGCCATGTGGAAATTTTCTGTCCAGTGTCGCACTCCGTGTACATGTTAGATTCTAGACTAGGTTCTGTGATAGATTACCATATTTTGTGTTGATTTAGTGGTTGTTGTTCGCCCCGACTGTAAAGATTTTGCAGCTTTAAAACTTCACACTTTCAACTTCCTCGTCCAGGCTCTCCGGTGAACCCCTTTTTGACATACACATTTGTTGCTTATAATCTATCCACTTCATTATGAAGCCTCCCTCGGTTGGAACCTTGATGAATGTGGATTTGCTAGCCATCATCGTTCACCTTGTAACAGTTTGGATTATCGGCTCATTTCACCCATCGAAACCTCCACGCATCTACGTCCCATGAAAATATTTGAAATTCTGCTATAAATATCCACATTCGAGCATGCATCGATCGACTTGTCTATCTTGCTAGTCTGAGTTGACAGTGTTCGTTTTCTTTTATTGCAAACGTCTTCAATTCCCATCGATAATGCCCAGTTGTTCTATGCACTAGCCATTAGTTCCCCAAAAATATTTTCTTGACTCAAAATATTGCTGCCACACATCATTGCCCGCCAGTTAAACTTATCGTTGTGTATACTTCTATCGTCATCGATAATATTGATGGGTTCTCATTGGTGTTGTCCACGTAATCCGTCTTTGGGTTACATGTTTTCCCATGTGCACCACATCATATTCTTCTCGACATCGTTATTGCTAGTTCAAACCTCCACCAATCGTAGATCATTCACCGCATCTCCTAGATGTTATCCATGTCAACTCTGTTGCGGTCTGGTATCTTCACGTCGACCGTCTCATTGCCTACATCTCGGAGTCTCCCAAGTCTGTTCCACGGTGACCTCTCTAGGCGGTGTCGACATCCTTGGACTATGTTAACCAGGTCCCCATTATCGAGTGGAGTCCACACTTGGTGCATCTTTCAGGCTATGTAAGTGCTGTTTGAATCCTCACAGCACTGACATGTCCACGTCGGCATCCAATTCGTCATAAACCTGTTCCCTCGAAATTCATCCTATGTGCTCTCAATTTGACCACGTCTTCCTGTACCTTTGCTAAGCCTGCACATTGTCCTTATTTGGCTGTCGTATCCACATTGTTCTCCTCACGACCGCTGTGAATCATCTTTCTATCTGATGCATCTCTCTCTTCGCTATGATTGTTCTTCAAACCACTTGGTTGAACAACCTGGAAAACATACACAAAAAACATATATTAAAAACATTATACTTTAACCCCTTTTATTATTATTATTTTTTTATTTTTTATTTTTTATATTGAGTAAATACTTCTTATACATATACATGTTCATCGTGGGCTTGAACTTCATTTTTATTTTAAACATTTATATGCATCAAAAGCTTACTTGAAACATTCAAACGAAAAAAAACATAAAATGCAACCATAACAAACGCTAACAGAAAATTTGACAACAAAGAGTCATCGACAGAAAAAGTCATCGACAATAAAATATCGTCGACAAGAAAAAGTCATCGACAATAAAATATCATCGACAAGAAAAAGTCATCGACAAGAAAAAGTCATCGACAATAAAATATCATCGACAACCAAGCATTACTGAAAAAAACTAATGAAAAATGCAAATTCAAAACAAACCGATCATTAGACACTCAAAACCAACACGCAAACACCCAAATACCAAAAATAAAAATGTGGGTCCCCAATTTTGGGGTACGTTGTGGAGCAGCCACAACAAATGGTGACTCTGCTGGGGAAGTGCTCCTGAGAATTTCGGTGAGAACCCAACCTGAAAACACACAAACTCAAATGCAAGCATCACCAAATATCCAATGAATGCAAATAGATCAAAAATACATGAAGCACCAGAATCATTAAGCATCAACTCGATGTGTGCAGTGTGCTTCATTCCTTATTGTTTGAAATTGATCAACATTCCATCATCTGTTTCACTTATGATTCGTGCATATGAGAAGTTATGGATGATTCCTGTAGGATTTAATGTGTGGTGAAGATGTTAGAGATATAACAACCTATTTTGCAAATGCGCAAACTTTCTAGTACCATGAACAAACATATTAAAACTATCAAACCCTCCTAGGACCAAATATGTGTATACTGAATTAATTTACTAGATCCCAAAGTTGGTTATGTGTCACTACCATCTTGAAACCATGTGCAAGTGTAAGTGAAATCAAAGCTTTGGGGAATAGGATTCCCAACCTAAGCGAGAGGGGAATTTAAACCTATCATTACTACTATGGTCTAGAGTTCATTACCTCATCTTGAACAAAATGATTTAACCCATTATGGATGAAACTGTCAAGCTAGCCTATCCATTTGAGCAGTCAGTGGTCTTGCTTTTAGACAAGACATGTTGCCACACATGAGCATACTCCACTGCCAGTCAGGCATCTATAGCCCTGATGGAGATCAACCCCATAATCCAGGATTTGGCTTTACTTTTGATTTCTTGGACCTTGGGTATGACTACCTATCCTTGCAAGGGACATGTAGTACGATCCTTCCAATCCAATATTAATGATGAAATGAAAAATATTTTCTTTCAAGTTCTTGAGTGGGAAAAATAGAAGCTTTGGGGAATCGGATTCTCAACCTAAGCGAGATGAGAATTAGACCCTATCCTTACTACTCCATGAAGGTCAAATCAGAGCTTTGGGGAGTTGGATCCTCAACCTAAGTTCGATGGGGATTTAACCCTATCCTTACTACTCTGATTTTAGGCTTTAAGCACTATAGGAGTGGTAAAAACCACTATTTTAAGGATTATGTTGCATGATAGGACAGACACGAAATACTCCTTTTGCCTCACATTTTCTTCCAAGTATGGTTTTGACCATTTTGCTCAAGATCCTCTTTAATATGTGTAGAACATGCTTGGTTCAATATAGTTCGGGCATCAATTCCCAATCTTAGGATCCTTTTAATATATGTTATGTAATAACCCTAAGAGGATTTGACACCTTTTCCATGATTGTATTTGAAATGTAGATGCAACTAAGATGAAATGTATATGCAATGTGGAATGTAACATGAGATATGGATGAATGCATTGCTCTTTTTGAAATGTGGATGGAGTATACCACCTACTTTGCCATAATTTGTAAAACTAACAACTTCATGCATCACAAGTTTCAAACGATATTCTTTACTGTGTTTGCGATACTCGTGGATCTTTCTGCAATACAATTCTGATGTTTCATATTCTCTTAGTCTTAGTCAACATTCATAAGGACATAATTTGACATTTTGCTTTTCTTTTTTCTTTTCTTTTTTTTAATACGAACCAAACATGTCCAAAGGACCAACACACAACTTAAAACCAAAACTGAAATGCAAAACCAACATCAAAACATGAAAACCAAAAGTATATACAAATGTACAATATAATACAAGATGGTGCAAAGTTTGGATTATCATTTTCCCCGATCCCAAACCTGATTAATATTCTTTAAAATACATATGACGTGAATACGCATACCAAGTTTTGTAGGCATCCAACAAAAACAAGATTAGACCAAACAAAGAAACAAACTTCAACTTGCCCCTCTCACCATACCAATTTGGGTTAGTTTCATTAATAATTTTGTGGTGGAGTTTCAAGTTTTCAAATTGATTAGACAAGGATTGATATTCAATTATTTTAAGTCTATTCTTTAAGATGTCCATTCCACACTTTGATTCATGGTGTAGAAATAAGATTTCATTTTCATTCAGTAAAGCCATAACATTAATAATATTTGAATCAAACCATTCATTAAGAAAACCTTCATTTGAATTTTGCATGTTGAAACCAAAAAGGTGGATTTTACCTTTGGCATGTTTTCATTTAACCTTACTTGAAGAGGATTTGAAAATTCCTCTTTTCTCTCATGACATTCATCATCATGTAGCACTTGCTCTTTCTCCATGACTTGTTTATCAAAGGCACCGAACTTAGGTACCCAATTGAAAACATGTCCATCCCTTTCAAACCATAAGTCTTGTCTATCTAGGGATGGATTAACTAACACATTTCCATGATCAATCACTTGGGTTGTTTTGTCTAATGTGAGATTTTCAATTGGATCATCAATGATATCAAAACCAAATGATTTAGGTTTTGTAATTTTCTCATTTTGAAATGGCATAGTCATTGTAGCACAAGTAAGTGGATCAAGATTTTCAATTTCCTTTCCTTCAAAGGAATCTAAAGAAAATGACTCTCTTTCATGATTCATTGTTGTAGAATCCTTATCATGTTCCAAAATTTGATGAGATTCGAATTCCTCTTCCAAAAATTTCTCAAATTATATAGGATTTATAGTGTCCTCATGTGAGGAAGCAATTGAGTTATCCTGCATATTAATTGACACAACAAGTTTATTAGAAGATTTAGATTGATAATATTCCTCCCATTTCTTCCACGAATTATATTAATCATCTTCCAAGTTCAAGTTGTGATGCTCAAGTACTTCTTCATCTTCTGATTCATCAACATGTTCCTCACCCAATTCATCTTGACCTTCCTTAGATGGTTCAGTTATTTCCAAAAGTGGGTTCTATCTTGAATTCAAAATGGTAAAGCTATCATAATCCAAATTTGTAACCCATGATTCAATTTTATCACAATTTGGAAGGTGTGGATCCTCTTGGTCATCACTTTCGAGAACATCATCCAAAGTGTCTTTCGAGAACAAGTGGTGAAATTCGATTATGTCTTCAACTTCATTCATTGATTTTCTCTCCAATTCATTTTCAACGACTTGTGATGGCTTAGGATATTCTATAATGGGATCGAGTTTTGAATTCTACATCATATAGTTGCTCTGATCCTTTGCAAGTACATCTGACCAAATCATATCCACATAATTTTGTTCATCCAAATCCTCCTTTTTGGGTAATTATTCTAGATATTTCTTTTCCAAAACAATATGGTGATAATTTGATTACAACTTATTGTTACCCATCCATAGAATTTCTTCTCCAAAAAAATTCATGCTCTTCAAGACATTTCGAATAGGTATTTACTTCAACGTAATTCATCTCAAAATCTCTTGTATCACTTGAAGAAGCATAACATAAAACATCATTAAGATCGGCATTATGAATTTTCTTCCTTGGATAATTTGGATGCATACATTGATGTGCTCATTTTTGTGGTGAAACATGCCTACATACCTTCTTAACCACTTTCTTTTGCTCTTTTATTTTCGATACAAACTCTTTGGGTTGAGTCGTAGAAGTAGTAGGATTAGGTGGATTGATATCCATGGAAAAATATTGAACATTTGTTGCAATAGTTCCATGAGTGACCACATGATTCTCTAATTGAGGCATAGTTGGATGGATGGAAGTACTTTTATAAGCACATGTGGGAGCATAAGTTGGTATGGTAGGATAAAGTTGATTGTAGAGAAAAACATTTGATATCAAATTTTGTTGTGCCCATGCTTGATTTACCATCGAAGCTTGATTGCAAGCCCCTAGTTGTCCTACCATAGTTGATTGCTCCATTCCATAACTTTGTAGCCTCAATTGTTGATCTACAGTCATAGCTTCTATGCAGGTCGATGCAAGATCAGTAACCAAGGGATTCATCCTAACAAATATGGAAAACAATGGATCCAATGCTCGAAAGTATATTTGAAGAGCACCACTTTCATCAATAGTATAGGGAGAAATTAATCTCGCATAAAACTTTTGAAACATCAAGTTGAAACTTCTCACTGGCTCATTAGGTTCTCTTTTGAAAGAAGTAAATTGTTGATATATCGTGATAGGATCAATGAGTAACCTAAATTGATTGATAAAATCATCTTTCAATAGAGTCCAAGATGTAATAGAACCAGTGGGTAAATTTATGTACCAATCATATGCCACCTCATCTAGGGTTCTAGGAAACATTCTACATGCCACGTCCTCATGTTCGACATTCCATCTAACCAGGATATCCACATAGGCTTGAATATGTTCCTCGACTAATGTTGGACCATTGTGTTTAAATTTGGGAAAACATTTTTCTACGTTCTTGGGTAAATCATGAGAATCTCCACTAATGTTCAAAGGATTAGCATGTATCCCATACCACATTCTTGCAGTTGTAGCCATTTATGAAACTCAAAGAATAACTTCAAAACCAAATTGTTAGTCATGAATAAAAGAAGGAACCATGACAATGCAATATTCTAAAAATGTAAATTAGTTTCTGATTCACCAGATCCCATATGCGCAAGTGAAGAGCATACTCCTAGTGTTGTCGGGTTTTTGATTCACAAGATCGCATTACACGCAAGTTAAGAGCATAATATCGACAACAAATACATTTTAGACAAAATAAATTCCTTACAAATAAGCATGAAATGACTAGAAAATATCAAACATGTAACGTATGATTAATCATGTTAGCATCAACCAAGAGATGTATTCATTAAACTCAAATGAAAGTAATTGCATGGAGACAACCTTGTTAGTCAAGACCAAATTTTTTTAAAATAAAATCAAAACACATTATTCCTATATGAACAATAAAAGTGTTATAACAATGCATAACAATTCATGTCCTCTTTTTAACACTACAAAGTTGTATTGTTAAAAGAGGGCTAAAGATAATAATCAATAGGGCATGAAATATTCAAACTTTAAATCCCTATAGCATTTAAATCACACTGAAATAAACCAATTTTGCCCTCCTTCTAGCACCAATCTGTTGAGTGGTATTTTCACCCATTTGTGAAAGTACACTCTTCCTTAGGATTTGGGTTCCAAATCCCCTCTTCCAAAGAAGTTAAACAAATAACTTCTCCAAGGTCTCCGCTATATTATCATTTGCATATGTGTATTAGTATTCTTAAACAAAGATATTCAATTTAAATGCTTGGAACACCTTAGTGATTGCAAGTAACTATAAACAAGGGGCAATGTTGGTTTATTTTACCATGAAAATTTAGTGATTGTTCATTGAAACAAAATAAAGCAAATGTGAGTTGGCCCTCATATGACCACGATGTAGTGTCTTAATTCCATTTATCTTGAGAGTTTTAAGGTAGATTTTATTTTCTTTATTAAATCCAAATATGGCTTCTTATCATGAAGATGAAGATAGATTTCAATGTGATTGATAAACCACCCCTCTTTGGTTAAATAGATTTTCACAAAGAGGCAATAATTTATGGCTTTAAATAAAAGGGCTTTAAATATCACTTTAACTTATCCCTCTTAAATGAAATAAAATTTTCATCAAGATGAAAAATTAAGTGCTTTAAATAAAAGACCTTCAATGTAATACTCAAATTACCCCTCTTTCGTAAAATTAGAATTTTTAGGAAGGGTAATTTTGGGCTCAAAATGGAAATTTGTGAAAATGCCATAAAAAATAACTCCTTCAATGAAATTGGAATTTTCATGAAGGGAATGTCATCATAAGCTCATGAGTGGAAAATAAAACTGAAAAAATGAAATTTGACCTTAAAATGGAAATTTTCTATTTTCAAATTTTTCAAAATCTGCAATAAAACGACAACTTCGATGAATTTTTAAAAATACCTAACAACTCCGAAAATGAAATTTCAAAGTGTGTATTGGAAGTCTTAAGTATAACCTATGCAATGGTGAAATTATTTTTGGATTTTGAAATTTTTTAAATGTTTATTTTAATGCCTGAAAATAAATAAAAAAAAATTAGAATTTTTGGAAAAATAAAATGTATAAAAATGAAAATGAAATGCAGAAAATGGAACACAAGATATATTCAGTTGGATGCTATCCTATTCCGGCAAAACCGAAGATGTGAGGTTTTCATGAATGCAACCTAACCTATTGGACTTGCAAAACAAACACAATCCGGATAAGCTAAGTGTTGGCTTCTAGGGTTTTAAATGAGATTTTTCAGGTTTAAACATTAGCATGAAGCAACCAAGAAACTTGCATAAACTTCATTTACAAGCCTAAAATCTGAAAAGGGGGAAAAAAAAGACATTTAATCTTGCATGCAGAAAATAACTCCTCCTTTCTTGCCCATAAAATGCAACTTTCTGAAAATTTCTGCATTAAAAAAAATGTTCATTTACAATAGCAGAATTTCTGGTTTTCCCAAACCAGTCAATGGAAGAAAAACAGCCCAAACAAGTCCAGAATAGTCCTCTTGCCTTCAAATCTACAACTTTGCTTGCAGCAGTTTCCAACCCTTGGTAAATGCTTTTCTATTGTATATAAACTTTCCCTGGTTTTGGCTTCGTAACCCTTTCATTTCACCTTCTTCGTTTGACCTTGAAACACTTGGTTTTCTTTTCATTTTACATCCCTCCAACCGGAACCCCTTCAAAGGCTTCTTTTGTTTCACTTCTCTTTTCAACCGTTAATTTTCGTAAATGACCTCCACGGTGAATCATTTTCGTAACCTTCATTTAATAACGCCCATTTTTCCTTTTCTTTATATTATTTACAAGCATATTAATATAGACCATCCTTTCTATGTTTCTTAAGCATGAAAACTACATAGGATTAGGTGACTCATCAATACCTCGTTTTGGGTGTATATTTGGAACCTATAATAGCCACTAATGCCTAGTGGCTACTCTACTATCTTTTTCTTAGATACGTCCACCATGCCGCCTAAGTTCCTGTTTTCATTTTAGAACTCCAAAGATTTGATCTTTATTGCCCCCCTTCCACATGTGCGAGCAAGCTGTCGTTTCACCTTTGCCATGGATTGTGCTGTCCATAGTATAGGCGTTATTCGAATGCATGTGACACACATAACCACCGGTGAAGAATATTCAAAATCCACATTATAATAGCTACCATGTATCCATGGATTCCATCCCAAATCACTACCTGCATGGAATGACCTCATATTTCATGAGATGCCACATCGAACTGTTCTGTCCAGTGTCACACTTCGTGTACATGTCAAATTCTAGACTAGGTTCTGTGAGAGATTACGATATTTCGCATTGATTTAGTGGTTGTTGTTCGCCCCGACTACAATGATTTTGCAGCTTTAAAACTTCACACTTTCAACTTCCTCGTCCAGGCTCTCTGATGAACCCCTTTTTGACATACACCTTTGCTGCTTATAATCTATCCACTTCATTACGAAGCCTCCCTCGGTTGGAACCTTGATGAATGTGGATTCGCTAGCCATCATCGTTCACCTTGTCACAGTTCGGATTATCGGCTCATTTCACCCATCGAAACCTCCACGCGTCTATGTCCCATGAATTTTTTTGAAATTCTACTGTAAATCTCCACATTCAAGCATGCATCGATCGACTTGTCTATCTTGCTAGTCTGAGTTGATAGTGCTCGTTGTATCTTACTGCAAACATCTTCAATTCCCACTGGTAATGCCCAGTTGTTCTGCGCACTAGCCATTAATTCCCCAAAAATATTTTCTTGACTCAAAATATCGCTGCCACACATCGCTGCCCGCAAGTTAAACTTATCGTTGTGTATACTTCTGCCTTCATCGATAAGATTGATGGGTTCTCACTAACGTTGTCCACATAATCCATCTTCGGATTACATGTTTTCCCATGTGCACCACGTCATATCCTTCACGACATCGTTATCACTAGTTCAAACCTCCACCAACCGTAGATCATTCATCGTGTCTCCTGGGTGTTATCCATGTCAACTCTATTACGGTTCGGTATCTTCACGTCGACCGTCTCATTGCCTGCGTCTTGAAGTCTCCCATGTCTGTTCCATGGTGACCCCTCCAAGCGACGTCGACATCCTTGGACTGTGTTAACTGGGTCCCCATTATTGGGTGGAGTCCACACTTGGTGTATCTTTCAGGCTATGTAAGTGTTGTTCGAATCCCCGTAGCACTGACATTTCCACGTCGACATCCGATCCGTCACAAACATGTTGCCTCAAAATTCATCCTATGTGCTCTCAATTTGACCATGTCTTCCTGTACCTTTGCTAAGCCTGCACATTGTCCTTATTTGGCTGTCGCATCCACATTGTTCTCCTCACGACCATTGTGAATAATCTTTCTATCCGATGCATCTCTCTCTTCGCTATGATTGTTCTCCGAACCACGACCATGCTTGGTCGAACAACCTGCAAAACATACACAAAAAACATATATTAAAAACATTATATTTTAACTCCTTTTTTTTTATTATTATTATTATTATTATTTTTTTTTTATATTGTATAAATACTTCTTATACATATACATGTCCGTCGTGGTCTTGAACTTCATTTTTATTTTAAACATTTATATGCATCAAAAGCTTACTTGAAACATTCAAACAAAAAAAATATATAAAAAGCAACTATAACAAACGCTAATAGAAAATTTGACGTCAAAGAGTCGTCCACAATAAAATATCGTTGACAAGAAAAATTCGTCGACAATAAAATATCGTCCACAAAAAAAAGTCATCGACAATAAAATATCATCGACAACCAAGCATTACTGACAAAAAACTAATGACAAATGGAAATTCAAAACAAACCGATCATTAGACACTCGAAACCAACACGCAAACACCCAAATACCAAAAATAAAAAGGTGGGTCCTCAATTTTGGGGTGCGTTGTGGGGCAGTCACAACACTGTGGTATCCAGAGAGGACGGAAAAAAGAAAATCCAATATCCCTATCTACTTTATGATTCCCCACATATATAAAATATTACAAAAAAGAATATGAGAAAATACAATAACCCTATCTACTTTAGGATCCCCACATGTGTACAATATTACAAAGCATAATGATTGCTTTATAGATAGGTATAATTAAATTTACTTTGTATTTTATTTATTTAAAAATAATTTTGATTTATATATATAAACAATAAAGAATGCTTAGTAAAAAATAGCTACAAACATTTTCGTTAGAAAGGTAAGCTAGGAGCAGTTCATGGAAACCACATAGCAGATGTAGTGTTTTGATATTTTTATGGGAGTGGCTTCAATAGAAACCACATGTAACTTGTTTAAAGAAAATCCATCAAATATATATATATATATATATATATATATATATATATATATATATATATATCAAGTGTTAGAAATCAATCTCCAACAATGGCCACGATGAACCAAAGAAAAAACTTAAAGATTGGTATGAGAACAAAGAATGTTGAATATGAGCAATCTCCTAGCTAAGCATTATTTAATAAACAATCGTACCCCTAAAATATGAATTAGGACAACAAAGTAATAAAAAGGTATAACGATCACCAAGTGTAACAACTTCATGGTAGCTTCATTGACCATCTTGATTTTTATTAGCTCGGGCCCTGATATTCTCACAATGACACTGAGAGGGGGGGTGAATCAGTGTAGCTATTTAAATTCAGATCTACAACTCTTTAAAACTTAAGCAGGGAGAACTTAAAAATAGATAAAGCAATTAAACAAGAGAGCATTCCACAACACACGATTTAACGAGGTTCACCAGTTTTGGCTACTCCTCAAAAATTAGACTGCTTGGACACCCATCCAAATCTAGCCTTTGCAAAGCACCAACTTTACAAACAATTTTCCAGCACCCACTGGAAGGAGCACCAACCCCTAATTTATCTGCACCAACAAAAAGGAGCACCAACCCCTGATTTACCAGCACCAACTGGAAGGAGCACCAACCCCTGATTCCAAGCACCAACTTGGATTTCTATTTTGAATCTTAGATTGACATAAATATGCCTTCACTTTTACAAGACCCTCACTGGTCTATTGCTCATCCAATCTCTGTTTCAATTCATGAAACACATATTCCTTCTCCTCACTAATAGCCACTCTCTCTCTCATTGCACTCTTTTCTGTATGTTTCAGCACTATATCCCCTTATAGAGCTCAACCCTAACCCTAACTTATTATACATGAAAACATTCTTTCGGCTCTGCTTACTATACTTTTGATAGCCTTAAATGCTTACTTACGGCTCTGATAGCCTTATCTACCCACTTTATGGCTCTGACAGCCTTTTCTATGCTCTGATAGTATATCTGCCGTTCTAATAGATTTATCTTCTCATTTACGGCTCTAACCGTCTTATCTGCTCATTTACGGCTCTGACAGCCTTTTTTGTTCTCTTACAGCTCTGACAGTAGAACCACCACTCTAACAGCCTTTTTGTCTTCTTCTCGGCCTGCATGCGTAAAAACACATGTCACGATATCGTGACACTTTTTGCCTCTGTACACTCTACTTGGCTTGCACCAACGAAAACATGACATGTCACGAAATCGTGACACTTTTCGCTTCCTTGCACTCTTCTCGGCATGCATCCATGAAAACATGACATGTCGTGAAATCATGACACTTTTGCTGCCTTGTGCCTTTCTCTGCCTTTTGCCCATGAAAATGGAACATGTCATGAAATCATAACACTTTCGCTGCCTTGCTTCATTGTTCGGCTTGCACCCATGAAAACATAACATGTCACGAAATCATGACACTTTCACTGCCTTGAACTCTTCTTTGTCTCTTGCCTGCGAAAATAGAACATGTCACAAAATTGTGACACTTTCGCTACCTTGCACTCTTCTCTGCTTGCACTAGCGAAAACATAACATGTCACGAAATCGTGACACCTTTCGCTTTCGTACACTCTTCCTGCATGCACTAGCGAAAATATGACATGTCGCAAAATCGTGACATCTTTCGCTTCCATACACTCCTTTCCTTTTGTCACGATATCGCGAC
This sequence comes from Wollemia nobilis, assembly GCA_028583015.1. Taxonomy (NCBI): domain Eukaryota; kingdom Viridiplantae; phylum Streptophyta; class Pinopsida; order Araucariales; family Araucariaceae; genus Wollemia; species Wollemia nobilis. Next base: position 3,028,679 of record JAQPPZ010003044.1, on the reverse strand, counting down.
ACTTTTTCTCTACGAGCTCTTTCTCTCAAACCTATCACAAAATCGTGACACTTTTCTATCCGTACAATCCTTCTTGCAAATTGTCACAAAATCGTGACACCTTTTTCTCTCTCCTCTTTCTCTTCGCTTTGGACCGTGAAAATGAAACATGTCACGAAATCATGACATCTTTTTCTCTCTCCTCTTTCCTTCGCTTTGGACATCGAAAATGAAACATGTCATGAAATCCTGACATCTTTTTATCTCTCCTCTTTCCTTCGCTTTGGACCGCAAAAATGAAACATGTCACGAAATTGCGACACCTTTTTCTCTCTCCTCTTTCCTTCGCTTTGGACCGTGAAAATGAAACATGTCATGAAATCGTGACATCTTTTTCTCTCTCCTCTTTCCTTCGCTTTGAACCACAAAAATGAAACATGTCACGAAATCGCAACATCTTTTTATCTCTCCTCTTTCCTTCGCTTTGGACCGCAAAAATGAAACATGTCATGAAATCATGACATATTTTTCTCTCTCCTCTTTCTCTTGCAACATGTCACGAAATCGCGACACTTTTCTTTGCAAGCTCCTTCTCTCCAAACATGTCACGAAATCGTGACAGTTTTTCTACTTGCCTTCTTTACTTCCAACATGTCATGAAATCGTGACAGTTTTTCTTACACTTTCTCTCTCCTCAAACATGTCACGATATCGCGACAGTTTTCTAGCTTTTCAACATGTCGCGATATCGTGACAGTTTTCTTACTTGCCAAATATGTCGCGATATCGCAATAGAAAACATGTCGCGATATCACGACAGTTTTCTTACTTGTCTTTTTCTTTGATCTTTTGAATCTGGGCCACTTCTGTCTTCTTGGAAATTCACTGTACATGCTCTGACTGACCTCTGAACTCCTGTCCACTGCATCATCAATTGATCTATCTGTCTGTGTTGACAACAATGACAATACTGTTTCTGCACCTTGCTCAACAATCTCCCCCTTTGGAATTGTTGGCAACACGTGCAATTTCCTGTAATTCTTCTCCCCCTTTGACAATAATACCAAAGGGTTGTTGCAGACTCCCCCTGAGTCCATGCACAACATTCTCAGGCACACAATATTACAGTTAGCAAAAATTACAAACATGAGCAAACAGATAATCAAATATATAAATGCTCCCCCTGAGAATGTGTTCCCGATAGCTAGTCAGTTCTTGGGTAGTGTGACCACTCCCAACTTACTACGAAGGTATTCAAAAACTTCCTTGGGCAACGGTTTAGTGAAGATATCCGCTACTTGCTCTGTAGTTGGAACAAAATCCAATTTAACCTCACCTTCTACAACTTTATCCTTCAAAAAGTGATACCGGATTGCAATATGTTTGGTGCGAGAATGCATAACCGGATTCTTTGAGATGTTAATAGCATTGGTATTATCACATTTAACTGAAATTGGCTCTTTGAAGTTAATACCAAGATCTTTCAGGGTTTGTCTCATCCATAAAATCTGCGTACAACATGTTGTTGCTGCAATGTATTCTGCCTCTGCTTGTGGATAGAGAGATTGATTCTTGTTTCTTGTTGTGCCATGCTACCAACCTTGTCTCCAAGATAGAATGCACCTCCACTGGTACTCTTTCTCGTCATCTATACATCCTACCCAATCTGCATCGAATATGCAATAAGAGTGAAGTCCTTACCTTTTGGGTACCATAACCCATACTCCATAGTACCCTTGAGGTACCTAAAAATCCTCTTCACAGTTGTCACATGAGTCTCTTTGGGACTAGCCTGAAATCTTGCTACCATGCATACTGCTTGTAAGATATCTGGTCTGGTAGCTGTCAAATACAACAGACTTCCAATCATAGATCTGTACATGGTTTGATCTACATCTGGAGATTTGTCATCCTTGCTCAACTTGCAACCTGTTGTCATGGGAGTGCTAACAGGTTTACAATCCTCCATTGTGAACTTTTTCAGCATTTCTTTCACATATTTAACTTGAGAAATAAAAATGCCCTTTTCATTTTGGTTAACTTGCAGTCCGAGGAAATATGAAAGTTCACCAATCATAGACATTTCAAATTCTTTCTGCATTTTATTTGCTATGTCTCTACATGACTCATCATTGCTGCTGCCAAAAATTATATCATCTACATAAACAACAAGGACAATAAGATGGCCATTGTCTGTTTTGACATACAAGTTACTATCCACCATACCTTTCTTGAACCCTTGTTCAGTGAGATAGTTGTCTAGTCTTGCATACCATGCTCTGGGTGCCTGTTTCAAGCCATACAAGGCTTTCTTCAACTTGCAAACAAAGTTGGGATTATCACCGAGTTGAAAACCATCTGGCTGCTCAATATAAACTTCTTCAAGATTTCCATTCAGAAATGCTGATTTCACGTCCATCTGATAAACTTTGAAATTCTTGTGGACTGCTAAAGCCGAAACATTCTGATTGCCTCGAGTCTAGCCACTGGTGCAAAAGTTTCCTCAAAATCAATACCTTCAACTTGAGCATAGCCTTTACAGACCAATCTTGCTTTATTCCTTACAACCTGTCCGTCTTCATTCAATTTGTTTTGAAAAATCCATTTAGTACCGATTATGTTTTTATTTGCAGGCCTTGGTACTAACTCCCAGGTTTTGTTTTTCTCAATCTGATCTAGTTCTTCGTTTATTGCCTTCATCCAACTTTCATCTGTGCTTGCTTTAGCAATATTTTTGGGCTCAATGCTGGATAATAGGGAGTAGTTACTTACTACTCTTCTTCTTGTCTTAACACCAACTGTGGGGTCCCCAATAATTTGCTCTCTGGGATGATTTTTCTGCTAGCTTCCTATTTTGAATTTATTGTTTTCTTCTACTTCTAAATCAATACTTAAATCATCTGGGTCAATTTTTTGATTCTCTTCTATTTCCTTTTCTTCATCTCCTTCAATAACTTCTTCATAAATAGGGTAGTTTTCTTCACAGCTGACTACTCGTTTCCTATCTTCATCAAATTTAACATCGACACTGTCTACAATTTTCTTTAGCCTTTTGTTGTAGCATTTGTAAGCTTTGCTTTTTGATGAATAGCCAACAAAAATACCTTCATCAGCTCTATCTTCAAACTTACCAAGATTATCTTCAGTTCTTTTGATGTAACACTTGCTGCCAAAGACTTTGAAGTATTTTGTTGTTGCCTTCTTGCCGAACCATAGCTCATAAGGGGTTTTGCTTTCATGCGTCCTCAACATGCACCTGTTTTGGATATAAACTACAGTATGGACTGCCTCTTTCCAAAATCTGTCTATAATTTTGCTCTCAGTCAACATCGTCCGTGCCATTTCCTGCATAGTTCTGTTCTTTCTTTCTACAACACCATTCTATTGAGGTGTCCTTGCTACTAAAAACTGTCTTCTGATCCCATATTTTTGATAGTATTCTACAAACTCCTCTGAGATGAACTCTCCTCCTCTATCTGATCTTAAGCATTTGATCCTCTTTCCTGTTTCATTCTCAACTTGGTTTTTGAAAGTCTTGAACATTTCAAAAGCTTCAGATTTCTGCTTCAAAAAGAATATCCAGGTCATTCTGGAATAGTCATCTATGCACAACATAAAGTATTTGTCACCATTTATACTTTGTGTTCTCATGGGTCCACATAAATCAGTATGTATTAGTTCTAAAGGTTTGCTAGTAAAGTACTCCTTTGATTTAAATGTGGCTCTAGTTTGCTTCCCCTTTTGGCATGAAGCACAAATACTATTTAGTGGTTTGCCAATGGAGGGTATATCTCTTACTGCCCTTTTTGAGCTTATTTTTACCAAATTGTCAAAGCTGATATGACCGAGCCTCTTGTGCCACAACCAATTTTCATCTTCCTATCCAATCAAGCATGCTCCTTCTGAAGTCTCTGAGAGAGTATACAGGTTTCTAGAAGTCCTTGATCCAGTAGCAATCAACTTCCCACTATTAGCTTTTCTCACTTCACAACCCTGCTTCTTAAAAATTACTTCATGACCTCTGTCACAGATTTGACTTACGCTGAGCAAGTTATGCTTCAGACCAATCACAAACAAGACTTCTTTTGATTTGATCTTTCCATCACTGATCTTGACTGATCCTTTGCCAACTATCTTTGCTCCATCATTATTTCCAAATTTCACAGAACCACCTTCGTAATTCTGTAACTTCTCAAATTTTTGCTTGTCACCTGTCATGTGACTGGAGCATCCACTATCAAGTATCCATGGTGCAGATTTGTTCTGTGCTTTAAAAGTAGTCTGAACAATCAAAGATTCCTTTTCTTCCTGGAGTTTCTCCTTTTCTTTCTAGAGTTTCTCCTTTTCTTTCCATTCTGGTTTGATAGCAGTTTTGGCTACTTGTTTTGCCTTTCCCCTTTCATTAGCTTGTGCCTATTTTTCAAGAAATTTTTTGTTTTGTTTCAATCCATTTGGTTGAGATTTTCTACCCTGATATTTATTTGCTACAAAAGTGCTTCTACAGTTTCTTGCAATGTGTCCAAAATTATGACAGTTATAACATTCTACTACATAATCCATCAATGGTGAAAAGACATTTCTATTGGTGAAATTCCTTTGTGCTACATTATAATTGCAATCTGAAATCTTATGACCATAAGCATTGCATTTAAAATAATAACCAGAAAAGGAATGATTAAACCTGGGTGAAGGTCTTTGCCATTTTGAAGTAGGAGCCATGAATCTTCTCCTTCTTGGATGTGTGACTTTTGTGAATCCATCTTTGTCAGTACTCCTCTTGAGTCTGGCATTATTGCTTTCTTTGGCATGATTTGTTTTTTCTTGATCAACCCTGATCTTATCTTCTTTCTTTATGGGTTCTACATTTATGGCCTTTGATCCCTTTGATGATTCTCCTTCATCGAAGCCCAAACCAAATTTGATGCCCGAAGGCCTTTGGTTATTTATAATTTTATCCAGCTTTTACAAAACTTTCTTCAAACTTATGATAACAACTCAATTTTTGATTCATCTCCTCTAGCTGCATCCTTAACCTAACAATGTCTTCTTCTAGCTTGCTGCACTCATCTATTTTTATGGTTAATTGTACTTCGAGAACTTCAGACATTTTCTTAAATTCATATGTCTGTACTTTCAAGTTGTTTATTATTTCATTGGCATCCTCAAGCTTTCTTGAAACCTTTTTATTCTTTTTCCTTTCTGTGCTCAGCTCTTTAAGTGCAGCAACCAACTCACCTTCCAGATATACTTCAGCCTCATCCTCAGGTTTTTCATTACATTCCTATTTTTCCTCTGTTTTTCTTTCTTCAAATGCCATGAACAGAGCTTCACCTGCTTCTTCTTCAGAATCCTCACCGGAGCAGTCTTCAGAAGAGTTGACATTCTTGGATATGAAACTTTTCTTCTTGAAGTTGCTTTTTCTAAAATGTGGTTTCTTCTTCCAGTCACTTCTTTCTTGGTGTGACCCTTCATCATTTTTGTTTTTCTCATTCATTGGACATTTAGCTGCAAAGTGCCCGATGCCTCCACAGTTGAAGCACTTAAACGGTAACATTCCTCTATACTTTCCTTTTCCCTTTATTAGTTTCCTAACAAAGTTTGCTTTTGTTTCATCTGAAGACTCTTCTTCCTCAGATTCTTGTTTAGCTTTTATATTTTTGTGTGCTTTAAAAGTAGCTTCTCTGTCTGAGGGCTTAGTTTGTCCTATTCTCATTTTGTATGCAGTTAAAGAACCATGCATTTCATCCATGCTAAAAGTATTTAGATCTTTAGCTTCTTCTATAGCAAAAACTTTAGAATCAAATCTTTTGTGAAGAGTTCTTAGTACCTTTTTCATGATGACCGCATCTTCCATTTCCTCGTCGAGTCCTCTAATCGCATTAATGATTCCATTGACTCTCAGCATATAGGCCTCTATGTTCTCATCGTCATTCATTTTTAATGCTTCGAACTGAGCTCGATGCGTTTGTAGCTTGGCTTCCTTGATCTTGTCATCTCCTTCATGAATGCTCTATAGTTTGTCCCACATGTCTTTTGCCATTTTACAGCTCATGATCCTTATCAGTTCACTGTCTACTAACCCACACATTATAGCATTCTTTGCTTTAGAGTTATTCTCAAACTTTTTCTTCTCAGCAGCATCTGTTGGAGGAGTAGAGGGTATTGTGTATCCACTGTCTATTGACTCCCAAATGTCATATCCCAAAGCACACAGATATGTCTGCATCCTGAGTCTCTAGAAAGAGTAATTAGTTCCATCGAACAAAGGAGCTTTGTTGGATGAAAATCCTTCACCATCGACCATTGTGTTTCTTCCAAGATCACCTTAGCTGATTGAGCTTGTTCAGGAACCTTGCTCTGATACCAATTGATATTCTCACAATGACACTGAGAGGGGGGGTGAATCAATGTAGCTATTTAAATTCAGATCTACAACTCTTTAAAACTTAAGCAAGGAGAACTTAAAAATAGATAAAGCAATTAAACAAGAGAGCATTCCACAACACATGATTTAACGAGGTTCACCAGCTTTGGCTACTCCTCAAAAATTAGACTGCTTGGACTCCCATCCAAATCCAGCCTTTGCAAAGCACCAACTTTACAAACAATTTTCTAGCACCCACTGGAAGGAGCACCAACCCCTAATTTATTTGCACCAACAGAAAGGAGCACCAACCCCGATTTACCAACTGGAAGGAGCACCAACCCTTGATTCCAAGCACCAACTTGGATTTCTATTTTGAATCTTAGATTGACATAAATATGCCTTCACTTTTACAAGACCCTCACTGGTCTATTGCTCTTCCAATCTCTGTTTCAATTTATGAAACACATATTCCTTCTGCTCACTAACTGTTGCTCTCTCTTTGTTGCACTCTTTTTTGTATGTTTCAGCACTATATCCCCTTTGCAGAGCTCAACCCTAACCCTAACTTATTGTACATGAAAACATTCTTTCGGCTCTACTTACTGCTTAAATGCTTACTTATCTGATAGCCTTATCTGCCCACTTTACGGCTCTGACAGCCTTTTTTGTGCTCTGACAGTATATCCGCCATTTTGACAGATTTATCTTCTCATTTATGGCTCTGACCATCTTATCTGCTCATTTACGGCTCTGACAACATTTTTTGTTCTCTTACAGCTCTGACAGTAGAACCGTCGCTCTAACAGCCTTTTTGTCTTCTTCTCGGCCTGCATGCATGAAAACACATGTCGTGATATCATGACACTTTTGCCTCTGTACACTCTACTTGGCTTGCACCAGCGAAAACATGACATGTCGTGAAATCATGACACTTTTTGCTTCCTTGGACTCTTCTCAGCATGCATCCATGAAAACATGACATGTCATGAAATCATGACACTTTTTTCCTTCTTCTTTCGAAAAATGAACATGTCATGAAATCAGACACTTTTTCTTCATTGTCCTTGCATTCACGAAAACATGACATGTCGTGAAATCGTGACACTTTTGCTGCCTTATGCCTTTCTCTGTCTTTCGCTTGCAAAAATGGAACATGTCATGAAATCATGACACTTTCGCTACCTTGCACTCTTTTTTGCTTGCACTAGCAAAACATGACATGTCACAAAATCGTGACACTTTCTTGTACCTCTTCTCTCGCCTAGCAAAATGGAACATGTCATGAAATCGTGACACTTTTCTTTTACTCTTTCCTTTTTTCGCCTTTTCTTCTCTTTGCTCTTGTGACACTTTTCTCCTTGTGACACTTCTCTCTCCTCTTTCTCTTCGCTCCAAAATGAAACATGTCATGAAATCGTGACATCTTTTCTCTCTCCTCTTTCCTTCCTTTGGACAATGAAACATGTCACAAAATCGTGACATTTTCTCTCTCCTCTTTCCTTCCTTTCGGATCGTGATTTTCTCCCTCTTTCCATGTCACAATCGCGACACTTTTCTCTCTCCTCTTTCTCTCCGAACATGTCATGAAATCGTGACATCTTTTCTCTCTCCTCTTCCTTTCTTCAAATGTCACAAAATCGTGACACTTTTTCTTCCTTCCTTCCTTTAAAATGTCGTGAAATCGTGACACTTTTCTCTCTCCTTTCCTTCCTTTCCAAATGTCACGAAATCGTGACATTTTTCTCTTCCTCTTTCCTTCCTTCAACATGTCACGAAATCGTGACATCTTTTTCTCTCTCTTATTTCTCTTGCAACATGTCACAAAATCATGACACTTTTCTTTGCAAGCTCCTTCTCTCCAAACATGTCATGAAATCACAATAGTTTTTCTACTTGCCTTCTTTGCTTCCAACATGTCATGAAATTGTGATAGTTTTTCTTGCACTTTCTCTCTCCTCAAACATGTTATGATAGTTTTCTTACTTGCCAAATATGTCGCGATATCGTGACAGTTTTCTTACTTGTCTTTTTCTTTGATCCTTTGAATCTGGGCCACTTTTGTCTTCTTGGAAATTCACTGTACATGCTCTGATTGACCTCTAAACTCCTATCCACTGCATCATCAATTGATCTATCTGTCTATGTTGACAACAATGACAATATTGTTTCTGCACCTTGCTCAACAATCTCCCCCTTTGGAATTGTTGGCAACACATGTGCAATTTCCTGTAATTCTTCTCCCCCTTTGACAATAATACCAAAGGGTTGTTGCAGACTCCCCCTGAGTCCATGCACAACATTCTCAGGCACACAATATTACAGTTAGCAAAAATTACAAACATGAGCAAATATATACCAAAGGGGATAATCAAATATATAAATGCTCCCCCTAAGAATGTGTTCCCGATAGCTAGTCAGTTCTTGGGTAGTGTGACCACTCCCAACTTACTGCGAAGGTATTCAAAAACTTCCTTGGGCAACGGTTTAGTGAAGATATCCGCTACTTGCTCTGTAGTTGGAACAAAATCCAATTTAACCTCACCTTCTGCAACTTTATCCTTCAAAAAGTGATACCGGATTGCAATATGTTTGGTGCGAGAATGCATAACCGAATTCTTTGAGATGTTAATAGCACTGGTATTATCACATTTAATTGAAATTGGCTCTTTGAAGTTAATACCAAGATCTTTCGAGGGTTTGTCTCATCCATAAAATCTGTGTACAACATGTTGTTGTTGCAATGTATTCTGCCTCTGCTGTGGATAGAGAGACTGATTCTTGTTTCTTGTTGTGCCATGCTACCAACCTGTCTCCAAGATAGAATGCACCTCCACTGGTACTCTTTCTATCATCTATACATCCTGCCCAATCTGCATCAGAATATGCAATAAGAGTGAAGTCCTTACCTTTTGGGTACCATAACCCATACTCCATAGTACCCTTGAGGTACCTAAAAATCCTCTTCACAGCTGTCACATGAGTCTCTTTGGGACTAGCCTAAAATCTTGCTACCATGCATACTTCCTGTAAGATATCTGGTCTGGTAGCTGTCAAATATAGCAGGCTTCCAATCATAGATCTGTACATGGTTTGATCTACATCTCGGAGATTTTTCATCCTTGCTCAACTTGCAACTTCGTTGTCATGGGAGTGCTAATGGGTTTACAATCCTCCATTGTGAACTTTTTCAGCATTTCTTTCACATATTTAACTTGAGAAATAAAAATGCCCTTTTCATTTTGGTTAACTTGCAGTCCGAGGAAATATGAAAGTTCACCAATCATAGACATTTCAAATTCTTTCTGCATTTTATTTGCTATGTCTCTACATGACTCATCATTTCTGCTGCCAAAAATTATATCATCTACATAAACAACAAGGACAATAAGATGGCCATTGTCTATTTTGACATACAAGTTACTATCCACCATACCTTTCTTGAACCCTTGTTCAGTGAGATAGTTGTCTAGTCTTGCATACCATGCTCTAGGTGCCTATTTCAAGCCATACAAAGCTTTCTTCAACTTGCAAACAAAGTTGGGATTATCATCGAGTTGAAAACCATCTGGCTGCTCAATATAAACTTCTTCAAGATTTCCATTTAGAAATGCTGATTTCACGTCCATCTGATAAACTTTGAAATTCCTGTGGACTGCTAAAGCCAAAAACATTCTGATTGCCTCGAGTCTAGCCACTGGTGCAAAAGTTTCCTCAAAATCAATACCTTCAACTTGAGCATAGCCTTTACAGACCAATCTTGCTTTATTCCTTACAACCTAGTCCGTCTTCATTCAATTTGTTTCGAAAAATCCATTTAGTATCGATTATGTTTTTATTTGAAGGCCTTGGTACTAACTCCCAGGTTTTGTTTTTCTCAATCTGATCTAGTTCTTCGTTTATTGCCTTCATCCAACTTTCATCTGTGCTTGCTTCAGCAATATTTTTGGGCTCAATGCTGGATAATAGGGAGTAGTTACTTACTACTCTTCTTCTTGTCTTAACACCAACTATGGGGTCCCCAATAATTTGCTCTCTGGGATGATTTTTTTGCCAGCTTCCTATTTTGAATTTATTATTTTCTTCTACTTCTGAATCAATACTTAAATCATCTGGGTCAATTTTTTGATTCTCTTCTGTTTCCTTTTCTTCATCTCCTTCAATAACTTCTTCATAAATAGGGTAGTTTTCTTCACAGCTGACTGCTCGTTTCCTATCTTCATCAAATTTAACATCGACACTGTCTACAATTTTCTTTAGCCTTTTGTTGTAGCATTTGTAAGCTTTGCTTTTTGATGAATAGCCAACAAAAATACCTTCATCAGCTCTATCTTCAAACTTACCAAGATTATCTTCAGTTCTTTTGATGTAACACTTGTCTGCCAAAGACTTTGAAGTATTTTGCTGTTGCCTTCTTGCCGAACCATAGCTCATAAGGGGTTTTGCTTTCATGCGTCCTCAACATGCACCTGTTTTGGATATAAACTACAGTATGGACTGCCTCTTTCCAAAATCTATCTACAATTTTGCTCTCAGTCAACATCGTCCGTGCCATTTCTTGCACAGTTCTGTTCTTTCTTTCTACAACACCATTCTGCTGAGGTGTCCTTGCTGCTGAAAACTATCTTCTGATCCCATATTTTTGATAGTATTCTACAAACTCCTCTGAGATGAACTCTCCTCCTCTATCTGATCTTAAGCATTTGATCCTCTTTCCTATTTCATTCTCAACTTGGTTTTTGAAAGTCTTGAACATTTCAAAAGCTTCAGATTTTTGCTTCAAAAAGAATATCCAGGTCATTCTGGAATAGTCATCTATGCACAGCATAAAGTATTTGTCACCATTTATACTTTGTGTTCTCATGGGTCCACATAAATCAGTATGTATTAGTTCTAAAGGTTTGTTGGTAAAGTACTCCTTTGATTTAAATGTGGCTCTAGTTTGCTTCCCCTTTTGGCATGAAGCACAAATACTATTTAGTGGTTTGCCAATGGAGGGTATATCTCTTACTGCCCTTTTTGAGCTTATTTTTACCAAATTGTCAAAGTTGATATGACCGAGCCTCTTGTGCCACAGCCAATTTTCATCTTCCTATCCAATCAAGCATGCTCCTTCTAAAGTCTCTGAGAGAGTATACAGGTTTCCAGAAGTCCTTGATCCAGTAGCAATCAACTTCCCACTGTTAGCTTTTCTCACTTCACAACCCTACTTCTTAAAAATTACTTCATGACCTCTGTCACAGATTTGACTTACGTTGAGCAAGTTATGCTTCAGACCAATCACAAACAAGACTTCTTTTGATTTGATCTTTCCATCACTGATCTTGACTGATCCTTTGCCAACTATCTTTGCTCCATCATTATTTCCAAATTTCATAGAACCACCTTCGTAATTCCGTAACTTCTCAAATTTTTGCTTGTCACCTGTCATGTGACTGGAGCATCCACTATCAAGTATCCATGGTGCAGATTTGTTCTGTGCTTTAAAAGTAGTCTAAACAATCAAAGATTCCTTTTCTTCCTGGAGTTTCTCCTTTTCTTTCTAGAGTTTCTCCTTTTCTTTCCATTCTGGTTTGATAGCAGTTTTGGCTACTTGTTTTGCCTTTCCCCTTTCATTAGCTTGTGCCTTTTTTTCAAGAAATTTTTTGTTTTGTTTCAATCCATTTGGTTGAGATTTTCTTCCCTGATATTTATTTGCTTGCAAAAGTGCTTCTACGAGTTTCTTGCAATGTGTCCAAAATTATGACAGTTATAACATTCTACTACATAATCCATCAATGGAGAAAAGACATTTCTACTTGGTGAAATTCCTTTGTGCTACATTATAACTGCAATCTGAAATCTTATGACCATAAGCATTGCATTTAAAACAATAACCAGAAAAGGAATGATTAAACCTGGGTGAAGGTCTTTGCCATTTTGAAGTAGGAGCCATGAATCTTCTCCTTCTTGGATGTGTGACTTTTGTGAATCCATCTTTGTCAATACTCCTCTTGAGTCTGGCATTATTGCTTTCTTTGGCATGATTTGTTTTTTCTTGATCAACCCTGATCTTATCTTCTTTCTTTATGGGTTCTACATTTATGGCCTTTGATCCCTTTGATGATTCTCCTTCATCGAAGCCCAAACCAAATTTGATGCCCGAAGGCCTTTGGTTATTTATAATTTTATCCAGCTTTACAGAACTTTCTTCAAACTTATGATAACAACTCAATTTCTGATTCATCTCCTCTAGCTGCATCCTTAACCTAACAATGTCTTCTTCTAGCTTGCTGCACTCATCTATTTTTATGGTTAATTGTACTTCGAGAACTTCAGACATTTTCTTAAATTTGTCTATCTATACTTTCAAGTTGTTTATTATTTCATTGGCATCCTCAAGCTTTCTTGAAACCTTTTTATTCTTTTTCCTTTTTGTGCTCAGCTCTTTAAGTGCAGCAACCAACTCACCTTCCGGATATACTTCAGCCTCATCCTCGGGTTTTTCATTACATTCCTATTTTTCCTCTGTTTTTCTTTCTTCAAATGCCATGAACAGAGCTTCACCTGCTTCTTCTTCAGAATCCTCACCGGAGCAGTCTTTAGAAGAGCTGACATTCTTGGATATGAAACTTTTCTTCTTGAAGTTGCTTTTTCTAAAATGTGGTTTCTTCTTCCAGTCACTTCTTTCTTGGTGTGACCCTTCATCATTTTTGTTTTTCTCATTCATTGGACATTTAGTTGCAAAGTGCCCGATGCCTCCATAGTTGAAGCACTTAAACGGTAACTTTCCTCTGTACTTTCCTTTTCCCTTTATTAGTTTCCTAACAAAGTTTGCTTCTGTTTCATCTGAAGACTCTTCTTCCTCAGATTCTTGTTTAGCTTTTATATTTTTGTGTGCTTTAAAAGCAGCTTCTCTATCTGAGGGCTTAGTTTGTCCTATTCTCATTTCGTATGTAGTTAAAGAACCATGCATTTCATCCATGCTAAAAGTATTTAGATCTTTAGCTTCTTCTATAGCAAAAACTTTAGAATCAAATCTTTTGTGAAGAGTTCTTAGTACCTTTTTCACGATGACCGCATCTTCCATTTCCTCGTCGAGTCCTCTAATCGCATTAATGATTCCATTGACTCTCAGCATATAGGCCTCTATGTTCTCATCGTCATTCATTTTTAATGCTTCGAACTGAGCTCGATGCGTTTGTAGCTTGGCTTCCTTGATCTTGTCGTCTCCTTCATGAATGCTCTGTAGTTTGTCCCACATGTCTTTTGCCATTTTACAGCTCATGATCCTTATCAGTTCACTGTCTACTAACCCACACATTATAGCATTCTTTGCTTTAGAGTTATTCTCAAACTTTTTCTTCTCAGTAGCATCTATTGGAGGAGTAGAGGGTATTGTGTATCCACTGTCTACTGACTCCCAAATGTCATATCCCAAAGCACATAGATATGTCTGCATCCTGAGTCTCTAGAAAGAGTAATTAGTTCCATCGAACAAAGGAGCTTTGTTGGATGAAAATCCTTCACCATCGGCCATTGTGTTTCTTCCAAGATCACCTTAGCTGATTGAGCTTGTTCAGGAACCTTGCTCTGATACCAATTGATATTCTCACAATGACACTGAGAGGGGGGGTGAATCAGTGTAGCTATTTAAATTTAGATCTACAACTCTTTTAAAACTTAAGCAGGGAGAACTTAAAAATAGATAAAGCAATTAAACAAGAGAGCATTCCACAACACACGATTTAACGAGGTTCACCAGTTTTGGCTACTCCTCAAAAATTAGACTACTTGGACTCCCATCCAAATCTAGCCTTTGCAAAGCACCAACTTTACAAACAATTTTCCAGCACCCACTGGAAGGAGCACCAACCCCTAATTTATCTGCACCAACAAAAAGGAGCACCAACCCCTGATTTACCAGCACCAACTGGAAGGAGCACCAACCCCTGATTCCAAGCACCAACTTGGATTTCTATTTTGAATCTTAGATTGACATAAATATGCCTTCACTTTTACAAGACCCTCACTGGTCTATTGCTCTTCCAATCTCCGTTTCAATTCATGAAACACATATTCCTTCTACTCACTAACTACCACTCTCTCTCTACTACACTCTTTTTTGTATGTTTTAGCACTATATCCCCTTGTAGAGCTCAACCCTAACCCTAACTTACTGTACATGAAAACATTCTTTTGGCTCTGCTTACTATGCCTTTTATAGCCTTAAATGCTTACTTACGACTCTGACAGCCTTATCTACCCACTTTATGGCTCTGACAACCTTTTCTATGCTCTGACAGTATATCCACCGTTCTGACAGATTTATCTTCTCATTTACAGCTCTGACCATCTTATCTGCTCATTTACGACTCTGATAGCCTTTTCTATTCTCTTACAACTCTAACAGTAGAACCGCCGCTCTGATAGCCTTTTTGTCTTCTTCTCGGCCTGCATGCACGAAAACACAACATGTCATGAAATCGTGACACTTTTCACCTCTGTACACTCTACTTGGCTTGCACCAGTGAAAACATGACATGTCACAAAATCGTGACACTTTTCGCTTCCTTGCACTCTTCTCGGCATGCACCATGAAAACATGACATGTCACGAAATCATGACACTTTTCTGCCTTGTGCTTTCTCTCGCTTTTGCTCGTGAAAAATGAAACATGTCACAAAATCATGACACTTTTTTCTTCTTCATTTTCTGCTTGCACTAATGAAAACATAGTCATGTAAATCGTGACACTTTCGCTACCTTGTAACTCTTCTCTTCTCTTGCCCACGAAAATGAAACATGTCACGCAAATCATGTACACTTTCGCTTACTTTGTACTCTTTCTGCTTGCACTAGCAAAAAAGAGACATGTCACGAAATCGTGACACCTTTCGCTTCCATACATTCTTCTCTGCCTAGCGAAAATGGAACATGTCATGAAAATCGTCGACACTTTCCTTTGTAGACTCTTTCTTTCCTTTTGTTGCGATATCATGACACTTTTTCTCTACGAGCTCTTTCTCTAACCTATCACATCCTTTCTTCATCTTCGAAAATCGTGACACTTTTCTCTCTCTTTCTCTTCGCTTCCGTAAATGAAACATGTCACGATATCATGACATCTTTTCTCTCAGCTCTTCCTTCCTTTACATACATGTCATGAAATAACGATATATTTTTCTCTCTCCTATTTCCTTCGCTTTATAACATGTCATGAAATCGTGACACTTTTCTCTCTCCTCTTTCCTTCTCTTTTCAAATGAAAGATGTCACGAAATCGTGACATTTTTTCTCTTCCTTTTCCTTCCTACCAAGAAACATGTCATGAAATCGCGACATATTTTTCTCTCCTCTTTCCCTTCTTCATAAAATCGTGACACTTTTCTCTCTCCTCTTTCTCTTGCAACATGTCATGAAATCGTGACACTTTTCTTTGCAAGCTCCTTCTCTCCAAACATGTCACGAAATCGCGACAATTTTTCTAGTTGCCTTCTTTGCTTCGAACATGTCGCGAAATTGTGACAATTTTTCTTGCCTTTCTCTCTCTTCAAACATGTCACGAAATCGTGATAGTTTTTCTAGATTTTCAACATGTCATGATATCGTGACCGTTTTCTTACTTGCCAAATATGTCGCGATATCACGACAGAAAACATGTCGCGATATCGCGACAGTTTTCTTACTTGTCTTTTTCTTTGATCCTTTGAATCTGGGCCACTTATGTCTTCTTGGAAATTCACTGTACATGCTCTAACAGACCTCTGAACTCTTGTCCACTACATCATCAATTGATCTATCTGTCTGTGTTGACAACAATGACAATACTTTTTCTGCACCTTGCTCAACAATCTCCCCCTTTGGAATTGTTGGCAACACATGTGCAATTTCCTATAATTCTTCTCCCCCTTTGACAATAATACCAAAGGGCTATTGCAGACTCCCCCTGAGTCCATGCACAACATTCTCAGGCACACAATATTATAGTTAGCAAAAATTACAAACATGAGCAAAAAGGTAATCAAATATATAAATGCTCCCCCTGAGAATGTGTTCCCGATAGCTAGTCAGTTCTTGGGTAGTGTGACCACTCCCAAATTACTGTGAAGGTATTCAAAAACTTCCTTGGGCAACGGTTTAGTGAAGATATCCGCTACTTGCTCTATAGTTGGAACAAAATCCAATTTAACCTCACCTTCTGCAACTTTATCCTTCAAAAAGTGATACCGGATTGCAATATGTTTGGTGCGAGAATGCATAACCAGATTCTTTGAGATGTTAATAGCATCGGTATTATCACATTTAACTGAAATTGGCTCTTTGAAGTTAATACCAAGATCTTTCAGGGTTTGTCTCATCCATAAAATCTACGTACAACATGTTGTTGCTACAATGTATTCTGCCTCTGCTGTGGATAGAGAGACTGATTCTTGTTTCTTGCTGTGCCATGCTACCAACCTGTCTCCAAGATAGAATGCACCTCCACTGGTACTCTTTTTGTCATCTATACATCCTGCCCAATCTGCATCAAAATATGCAATAAGAGTGAAGTCCTTACCTTTTGGGTACCATAACCCATACTCCATAGTACCCTTGAGGTACCTAAAAATCCTCTTCATAGCTGTCACATGAGTCTCTTTGGGACTAGCCTAAAATCTTGCTACCATGCATACTGCCTGTAAGATATCTGGTCTAGTAGCTATCAAATACAGTAGGCTTCCAATCATAGATCTGTACATGGTTTGATCTACATCTGGAGATTTGTCATCCTTGCTCAACTTGCAACCTGTTGTCATGGGAGTGCTAACAGGTTTACAATCCTCCATTGTGAACTTTTTCAGCATTTCTTTCACATATTTAACTTGAGAAATAAAAATGCCCTTTTCATTTTGGTTAACTTGCAGTCCGAGGAAATATGAAAGTTCACCAATCATAGACATTTCAAATTCTTTCTGCATTTTATTTGCTATGTCTCTACATGACTCATCATTGCTGCTATCAAAAATTATATCATCTACATAAACAACAAGGACAATAAGATGGCCATTGTCTATTTTGACATACAAGTTACTATCCACCATACCTTTCTTGAACCCTTGTTTAATGAGATAGTTGTCTAGTCTTGCATACCATGCTCTGGGTGCTTGTTTCAAGCCATACAAAGCTTTCTTCAACTTGCAAACAAAGTTGGGATTATCACCGAGTTGAAAACCATCTGGCTACTCAATATAAACTTCTTCAAGATTTCCATTCAGAAATGTTGATTTCACATCCATCTGATAAACTTTGAAATTCTTGTGGACTGCTAAAGCCGAAAACATTCTGATTGCCTCGAGTCTAGCCACTGGTGCAAAAGTTTCCTCAAAATCAATACCTTCAACTTGAGCATAGCCTTTACTGGACCAATCTTGCTTTATTCCTTACAACCTGTCCGTCTTCATTCAATTTGTTTCAAAAAATCCATTTAGTATCGATTATGTTTTTATTTGCAGGCCTTGGTACTAACTCCTAGGTTTTGTTTTTCTCAATCTGATCTAGTTCTTCATTTATTGCCTTCATCCAACTTTCATCTGTGCTTGCTTCAGCAATATTTTTGGGCTCAATGTTGGATAAAAGGGAGTAGTTACTTACTACTCTTCTTCTTGTCTTAACACCAACTATGGGGTCCCCAATAATTTGCTCTCTGGGATGATTTTTCTGCCAGCTTCCTATTTTGAATTTATTGTTTTCTTCTACTTCTGAATCAATACTTAAATCATCTGGGTCAATTTTTTTATTCTCTTCTGTTTCCTTTTCTTCATCTCCTTCAATAACTTCTTCATAAATAGGGTAGTTTTCTTCACAGCTGACTGCTCGTTTCCTATCTTCATCAAATTTAACATCGGCACTGTCTACAATTTTCTTTAGCCTTTTGTTGTAGCATTTGTAAGCTTTGCTTTTTGATGAATAGCCAACAAAAATACCTTCATCAGCTCTATCTTCAAACTTACCAAGATTATCTTCAGTTCTTTTGATGTAACACTTGTTGCCAAAGACTTTAAAGTATTTTGTTGTTGCCTTCTTGCCGAACCATAGCTCATAAGGGGTTTTGCTTTCATCCGTCCTCAACATGCACCTGTTTTGGATATAAACTACAGTATGGACTGCCTCTTTCCAAAATCTATCTACAATTTTGCTCTTAGTCAACATCGACCGTGCCATTTTGTGCATAGTTCTATTCTTTCTTTCTACAACACCATTCTGCTAAGGTGTCCTTGCTGCTGAAAACTATCTTCTGATCCCATATTTTTGATAGTATTCTACAAACTCCTCTGAGATGAACTCTCCTCCTCTATCTGATCTTAAGCATTTGATCCTCTTTCCTGTTTCATTCTCAACTTGGTTTTTGAAAGTCTTGAACATTTCAAAAGCTTCACATTTTTGCTTCAAAAAGAATATCCAAGTCATTCTGGAATAGTCATCTATGCACAGCATAAAGTATTTGTCACCATTTATACTTTGTGTTCTCATAGGTCCACATAAATCAGTATGTATTAGTTCTAAAGGTTTGCTAGGTAAAGTACTCCTTTGATTTAAATGTGGCTCTAGTTTGCTTCCCCTTTTGGCATGAAGCACAAATACTATTTAGTGGTTTGCCAATGGAGGGTATATCTCTTACTGCCCTTTTTGAGCTTATTTTTACCAAATTGTCAAAGCTGATATGACCGAGCCTCTTGTGCCACAGCCAATTTTCATCTTCCTGTCCAATAAAGCATGCTCCTTTTGAAGTCTCTAAGAGAGTATACAGGTTTCCAGAAGTCCTTGATCCAGTAGCAATCAACTTTCCACTGTTAGCTTTTCTCACTTCACAACCCTACTTCTTAAAAATTACTTCATGACCTTTGTCACAGATTTGATTTACGCTGAGCAAGTTATGCTTTAGACCAATCACAAACAAGACTTCTTTTGATTTGATCTTTCTGTCACTGATCTTGACTGATATTTTTCCAACTATCTTTGCTCCATCATTATTTCCAAATTTCACAGAACCACCTTCGTAATTCTATATCTTCTCAAACCTTTTCTTGTCACCTGTCATGTGCTTGGAGCATCCACTATCAAGAATCCATGGTGCAGATTTGTTCTGTGCTTTAAAAGCAGTCTGAACAATCAAAGATTTCTTTTCTTCCTAGAGTTTCTCCTTTTCTTTCTGGAGTTTCTCCTTTTCTTTCCTTTCTAGTTTGATAGCAGTTTTGGCTACTTGTTTTGCCTTTCCCCTTTCATTAGCTTGTGCCTGTTTTTCAGGAATTTTTTTGTTTTGTTTCAATCCATTTGGTTGAGATTTTCTACCCTGATATTTATTTGCTGCAAAAGTGCTTCTATAGTTTCTTGCAATGTGTCCAAAATTATGACAATTATAACATTCTACTGCATAATCCATGAATGGTGAAAAGACGTTTCTACTGGTGAAATTTCTTTGTGCTACATTATAACTACAATCTGAAATCTTATGACCATAAGCATTGCACTTAAAACAATAACCAAAAAAGGAATGATTAAACCTAGGTAAAGGTCTTTGCTATTTTGAAGTAGGAGCCATGAATCTTCTCTTTTTTGGATGTGTGACTTTTGTGAATCCATCTTTGTCAGTACTCCTCTTGAGTCTGGCATTATTGCTTTCTTTGGCATGATTTGTTTTTTCTTGATCAACCCGGATCTTATCTTCTTTCTTTATGGGTTCTACATTTATGGCCTTTGATCCCTTTGATGAATCTCCTTCATCGAAGCCCAAACCAAATTTGATGCCTAAAGGCCTTTGGTTATTTATAATTTTATCCAGCTTTACAGAACTTTCTTCAAACTTATCATAACAACTCAATTTCTGATTCATCTCCTCTAGCTACATCCTTAACCTAACAATGTCTTCTTCTAGCTTGCTGCACTCATGTATTTTTACGGTTAATTATACTTTGAGAAATTTAGACATTTTCTTAAATTCATCTGTCTATACTTTCAAGCTATTTATTATTTCATTGGCATCCTCAAGATTTCTTGAAACCTTTTTATTCTTTTTCATTTCTATGCTCAGCTCTTTAAGTGCAGCAACCAACTCACCTTCCAAATATACTTCAGCCTCATCCTCAGGTTTTTCATTACATTCCTATTTTTCCTCTATTTTTCTTTCTTCAAATGCCATGTCATGAAATCGCGACACTTTTTGCTTCCTTGTACTCTTCTCATCATGCATCCACAAAAACATGACATGTCTTGAAATCGTGACACTTTTGCTACCTTGTGCCTTTCTCTTCCTTTCACCTGTGAAAACGGAACATGTTGCAAAATCATGACACTTTTGCTGCCTTGCTTTATTGTTCGGATTGCACCCACGAAAACACAACATGTCACAAAATCATGACACTTTCGCTACCTTGAACTCTTCTCTGTCTCTTGCCCACAAAAATGGAATATGTCTCAAAATCGTGACACTTTCACTACCTTGAACTCTTCTTTGCTTGCACTAGCGAAAACATGACATGTCGTGAAATCGTGACACCTTTCGCTTCCGGACACTCTTTTCTGCAAGCACTAGTGAAAACATGACATGTCGCAAAATCGTGACATCTTTATTTTTTGTACACTCCTTCTTTCCTTTTGTCGTGATATCACGACACTTTTTCTCTGCGAGCTCTTTCTCTCGAACCTGTCACGAAATCGCAACACTTTTCTATCCATACAATCCTTCTTGCAAATTGTCACGAAATCGCGACACCTTTTTCTCTCTCCTATTTCTCTTCGCTTTGGACGACAAAAATGAAACATGTCATGAAATCGCGACATTTTTTTCTCTCTCCTCTTTACTTCGCTTTGGACCGCAAAAATGAAACATGTCGCGAAATCATGACACCTTTTTCTCTCTCCTCTTTCCTTCGCTTTGGACCGCAAAAATGAAACATGTCACGAAATTGTGACATCTTTTTCTCTCTCCTCTTTCTCTTGCAATATGTCACAAAATCGTGACACTTTTCTTTGCAAGCTCTTTCTCTCCAAACATGTCATGAAATTGCGATAGTTTTTCTACTTGCCTTCTTTGCTTCCAACATG
The DNA here is from genome assembly GCA_028583015.1 of Wollemia nobilis. NCBI lineage: Eukaryota > Viridiplantae > Streptophyta > Pinopsida > Araucariales > Araucariaceae > Wollemia > Wollemia nobilis. Next base: position 3,007,273 of record JAQPPZ010003044.1, on the reverse strand, counting down.
TCGCGAAATCATGATAGTTTTTCTTGCACTTTATCTCTCCTCAAACATGTCGCGATAACACGATAGTTTTTTTAGCTTTTTAATAGGTCGTGATATCGTGATAGAAAACATGTCGCGATATCGTGACAGTTTTCTTACTTGTCTTTTTTTTTATCCTTTGAATCTGGGCCACTTCTGTCTTCTTGAAAATTCACTGTACATGCTCTGAGTGACCTCTGAACTCCTGTCCATTGCATCATCAATTGAACTATCTGTCTGTGTTGACAACAATGACAATATTGTTTCTGCACCTTGCTCAATAGGCCCTAGTAGGGTTAATGTTGATTTAGTGTATAAATAGGAAGATTTATGTTGTAGTTGGAATTGTGTTTCATATTGAAATCTTTGTCGCCTTTTTTATATATATGAGACTTTGCTCTGGCAAGTGGATAAGAGAAGTTTCCCTCTTTAAGTGGCTAAGAATTTGCATTGATTTGAATATGAAATATGATTACTTGCATTTTTTTATTTTTTGGCATTGAATTTAAATTTATTGTTTATAGTGGATGTTATACATTGTGTGTTGTCGAATTTACTGCCATTACCATATTTCTTGAAGTTGTTTTGTTACAAGTGGAATTTGAGCATTGATCTTGGCTCCCTTTACTAGTGCAAAAGTGTGGTAAAAGGGTGTGTGAACCATTCCAAAATATATGTCAAACAATTCTACTTCTTCTCTCCTGGTAACTATTTGTCAAATTTGTTTATGGGTCAATAGTTCGATGAATTTTTCTTCTATAGTATTTTCAATTCGTTGTTGTTAATTCTTTTTTATAAACTTAACTATTAAAAAATATGTGGTTCTCTTTAGGTGTGTCAAGACCTTCAGGAGACCTATCCCAGTTGTGATTGTTTCTTTGGGCCAATCAAAAGACGGAGTAATTCTAGCAACACTTTTTGGAAATTACGTGTGTTAGACCCTTGGAGAAGACCTATCTCATTTTAATTATCTCTTCAAATTAATCAAAGTAAGGGTGTTTCTCACAACACCTTTTCATAGGTACTCCAAAGAAGTCTTTTTGGTTTAGCATTTTCTCCTAGTGCATGAATGAACATGTTGCTTTCAATGGTTGATTGCAACATAGTGGTTGTTTAGAGGATGTACGCATGCGAAAAAAAAAATGCTAACCTAAAAATTTGATTAGCATCACAACATTTCTCCAAATACTTGTGAAATAAGTTTACTATAATTTAACCAAATATTTGTTACTATAATTTAACCATGAGAGACCAAATTCAACCTCATTGGCAGTTGCATGGAGAGCAGCTCATGGAGGAGTTTGCCATAAAGAAGCCATGTTTATACCTATTTCAAGTTTATATGAAGATAAGTTAGAACTAACAGCCGCTTCTGTTCTTGGAACTCGACTGCCCTGTGCTGTTTTCATATCTACGCAATGTTTGCATCTTGAAGCCATGTTTATACCTATTTCAAGTTTATAAGAAGATAGGTTAGAACTAACAGCCACTTCTGTTCTTCGAACTCGACTGCCCTGTGCTATTTTCATATCAATGCTATGTATGCATCTTGCAAGTTGTTGTATCCTGAGCCTTAACCCCTATGAACCAATTTTTGTTGTTGTGTTGATGTTGCCCCACCTTCGATGCAGCCATGGCCATCGCCGCACACTGCCTGCCCACATTTATTAACTACCTCATCACCATTGGCACTTCTTGGCTCTTTCAAAACATCAACAAGGGCCCTTACGACTATGTTTTATGCAATATTCACCACCCTTAACTTTCACTATGACGATTATTTCTGGTTTTATTATTGTTATCAATTTAGATCTTCTTCATCTCCGAACAAATCTGTTGTTGGAGAGAATAATCGGGGGCACTCACGTGGTTCGAATGCCCGACCCATCTTTGCTCGTGGCCTCTTCTGCCATTTGTTATAAACATTTCCTTCATCAGAGCACAAAATTTCCCCACCCAGTTTCTTATTCTCTGGAGCGCCAATGTGCCCTTGAGCCACGCCCTTCAGTGCACCAGCTGCGATGCGATTATTTCTTCATTGCAAAGCACTGTCTGCCCTTGAGCATCATCGTCCTAGAACCATCGCTTGCACTGCTCCGATCGTTGCTCTGGCCACTTGACGATTTTCCAGTAATTTACTCTGCCATTGCACCAGTTGCAGCTCTTGCTGCGAACATCAAGCAGTTATTTTCTGTCTACCAAAAATCAGCCCGTTCGACGTTAAATTGTTGCACATGTGGATTTATTTTTTTGTTATCCGCCTGCACACAAGGGATTTCAAATCATTTCAAATGGTGGATATGTGGCATTTCCAAATCCTCATCCACTCGTTCCAGTTTAAGCTTCCAGCAATGTCGTAGCCCAGAGCCGCTATAGTCTTTTTTCATGGACCCCGTCATCGTTGTAGCCAGAAGGACCCACCGTTGTGTCCTTGACTATTTCATTTCCTACATGCTTTGATTATTGTTGTTATTCCTATTTTCCAATAGAGGTTGCTTCCATTTTTGTACTTAGTGGGTGGTAATGGGGCGGTAGATTTAAAGGTGCAAGTTTTTGGTCCTACTTCGTGGGATTCTTTATCCTTATTAACATTGGGGCATGTGTGTAGAGGATTCGTCCTCTTACTTTCTAACTAGTTTTAATGTAATGATGCAAGTCTAATAACATATTTCATGATTGGAATTTAGTCCTCTTGCTTTCTAACTAGTTAATGCGATAACATATTTCATGATTGGAATTCCGTCCATGTTAATACCTATATCTAATAATAGCTAAGAAATATTTGATAACCATCGTAACATTTTTTTGACACGGTAAACCCTGACAAACAAGAGTTGGTTTGCTCCCTTGCATGCCACGTAGAATCAAACAACAAAATCCTGATCTACCATGTCGGGAGCTAACTTCTATACTGTTTGCCACAACGCCCCAGCCTCTAAAATGCATGGCACTTCCCAATCACACATGGACTTTGGCACAGATTTTTCCACCATGCGGGCCTTCTCCACATACTCCACCTGTGCCAGATGGTGCCCTTCGCTCCTACATGGAGATTTCATCCAATTTTTCACCCTTGGCCTACGAAGTCACCGCTTGCAATTGGATATTCTGACATGTTGTCTGCTACTTCCATGTGGTGCATCGACCTTCTTTTGTACCATGCAGACACACATCTTGCATGGTGCCTACTTTCGTGTGGCGACCCATCATCCAGTGGTTCATCTGAATGCCTTGAATACTTGGCAGTAACTGTTGTCCCATCTCTTAAATCCCACATTGCTTGTGAAAAAGAACATAACGGCTTTATATACCTTTTTTCGATGCAATTTTCATGAAAAAGCGCAACGCCACGTATGTAATTGGAAATGTCAAGTTTAATTGATAGTGTATGTTTCAAAGTTGCTCGGAGGGAATTTTTTTATCTTTTTGCTGCCTGTAAGACTGTTTTTCATGGAGATGTGACTATGGCATATTTATTGTTGTCGAAAAGCTCTTTTCAGGTCCAATCCATTTCAAAGGCATATTTATTGTTGTCAAAAAGCTCTTTTCGAGTCCAATCAATTTCAAGCCTAATTTAGTGCAACAATATTCTTATGTTTTGTAAAGATCTATTTTTTTTGTGAAGACTTGTTTCAGCTACTGAAGCGACAAAATTTGGGTAGTCGTCTTCAAATTTTTGTGCTTTTTTAACTTTTTCTTCTTTTTGTTTGTATGTATTAGAGTCCAATGCTTTTGTGATTGGGAGGAGTGTTAAGGATTAAAATATTATTAATCAATTTAACTTTATGTTTAATTAATTAATCAAATTAATTGAAATTTTAATTAAATGTTGTCAGATAGACATGCAAGCCTTATCTTTTGATTTGTTAGGTCCTGAAAAGTTGTTTGTCAAGATTTTTGTAAAGTTGTTAATTCTTATCTTGTAATTGTTAGACCTATTGAAAACATGTTTATGTTGTAAGGCATAATTGTTAGACCTATTTTAATTTATTCTTTTCAGGTCCAATCCATTTCAAAGGCATATTTATTGTTGTCGAAAAGCTCTTTTCGAGTCCAATCAATTTCAAGCCTAATTTAGTGCAACAATATTCTTATGTTTTGTAAAGATCTATTTTTTGTGAAGACTTGTTTCAGCTACTGAAGCGACAAAGTCTGGGTAGTCGTCTTCAAATTTTTGTGCTTTTTTAACTTTTTCTTCTTTTTGTTTGTATGTATTAGAGTCCAATGCTTTTGTGATTGGGAGGAGTGTTAAGGATTAAAATATTATTAATCAATTTAACTTTATGTTTAATTAATTAATCAAATTAATTGAAATTTTAATTAAATGTTGTCAGATAGACATGCAAGCCTTATCTTTTGATTTGTTAGGTCCTGAAAAGTTGTTTGTTAAGATTTTTGTAAAGTTGTTAATTCTTATCTTGTAATTGTTAGACCTATTGAATACATGTTTATGTTGTAAGGGCCTTGATTAGATTTTGTAAAGGATTAATGACCTAGAAATATGTTTGATGTTAATGAAATTACCAAGCAAGCTTTACAAGTTTGAGTAAGCTTAATCCTCATCACACGATGGCCATTATGAGTTCCTAGTCATGACTTTTGTTCTCACTAATGCTCTTTCCACTTTCCAAAGTCTCATGAATTCTATCATTTTTCCTTTTCTTTGCAAGTTTGTCCTAGTCTTCTTTGACAATATCTTAATATATAGCAAGTTTTGTGAAGATCATCTAGTTCATTTGGACCAAATTCTTCACCTATTATAGAAGGAAAAACTCTATCAAAAGGTCTAAATGTTCCTTTGGGGTCCATGAGGTAGAATACTTGGGACATCTAGTATTTTAGGAAGGAGTCAAGATATATCCTAACAAAATCAAAACCATGTAAGACTAGCCCTTGCATAAATCCCTTAAGCAACTCCATAGATTTTTTAGGTCTCACAGGCTATTACAAGAAATTTATCCACAACTATGGGAATATTACTACTCCTATCACTGCTCTCACTAGGAAGGATGCCATTGTATAATCTAAAGTATCTTTCCAAGCCTTCCAGACCCTAATGAAGGTTGTGTGTACCACCTTTATTTTGGCCAACCTTGTTATCAGCACACCCTTTGTCATTGAGTGTGATTATTTAGGCATAGGTATTGGAGTTTTTTTGATGTAGGATGGACATCCTTTGACCTTTGAAAATAAGCAACTCTTTGGGAAGAATTTTGGGACGATACACTTATGAGAAGTAAATGTTAGTTGTTCTCTTATTTATTGGGGCATTGCTTCATCATCAAGACCAACCATACCAACCTAGATCATTTCCCAGAGCAACGTATCTTATCTCTTGCATAGAATAAATGGTTGGGAAAGCTCCTGGGGTATGACTTTTTCATTTAATATAAGAAAAAAAGAGAATATGGTGGTCGATGCTTTCTCTTACAAACATGAAGATATTGTTGCTATTAGTGTCATTTCTAGTGTTCTTCCACAATGGCTTTCACAACTTTAGGACTAGATTTTTGACCTAGATATTGCTTGGATCATTCAAGAAGTGGATTTTACCTCCTTGTTACCTTCATATTTCTCATATTTTTATGGGATTCTCCACAAGAAGGATCACATTTATCTTCCTCAATAATTAGTTACTTTTGCTTCAATGGGTTATATGGGATTGAAATTGGTCCACCCATATTACATCATCACCACATAGTAGTATTACAACAAAACTTAGATATTATCTGTGTATTGTTTTGCAAGATTCAAAATCTAGGTATCCTCCTTGAAATGTTGAGGAATCTAACCGATTGAGCTAATGTCACTTGATAAAAATTCTAGTTTAAATGGGTTTTATGAGGGGTCACAATCCCCTCGTACTAGGATTTGAACTTGGATCTTCTGAATAAAAATCCAAGGACTTACCACTATGGTATCCCTCATGGGTCTCCTCATAATTAGTTGTTAAGACTAGTTTCCTTTATGAATTACATGCATCTCCTTTGGTTGGATATTTTGGATTCTTGAAAAATATCAATGGGTGAAGGACTATTTTTTTGGAAAGGATTAAAAGGAGATGTTAATATGTTTATGATTGAATGCAAGGTATGTCAGCATAAAAAGGGGGAAACTAATAAATATTTTGGATTGTTGGAATCCTTGATTATTCATAACCATAAATAGTAGCACATATCCATGGATTTCTTTGAGGGCCTTCCCAAATTTGAGATCAAAATGGTAATATTTGATTATCTTTCCAAGTATGCACATTTTTGTTGACACAAATCTGCATAAGTACAAAATATGTGTGCACCCTAGATGCAACCAACATTGAAATACCAAAGGAAAGAGACGTCATTCGAGCCAATCTCCAAAGAGGGTTGGTTCGAATACTAATCTAATAATTGGTATAATATTAGGGTAACATAAAGATATGGAAAATGATAGAAAGGAATGGGAAATATGGTTGTGAGCCAGAAATGTAAGGTGGGGATAAAATAGCAGCTAAAACCCAAATCATGTTTTAATTAGCATTCAATAAAAAGAAAAGCATAGGAACCATTTAAAGCTTGTAGATATGACTTCCAATAAACATTTAAGTATTCAAATATCTATTAGGGGTTAAATTCAACATGCATAATTTAAACTTATCTAACAATTATCACAAACATAAAAAAAAAAATGATAAGCAAAAAATAATTACATACACCACTGATATAGGAACCAAAGCCCAATTTATTTCAATTTATGTAGAGAACTTAAAGTGTTTTTTGGTAGAGTGTTTATTCTCTTTTTTACATCAAAATGCTTAGTATTTATAGAGATTTGTTCCTCTATAATTAAATGCACACTAAAACAAAATGCCAGCTAGTCAAATATCAAATAGTAGCAATTTTCTCCTCAGCAATAATAATACACAAACTAGAGCATTTTTTAGAAGGTAGTGATCCCATTTTGGTGGAAAGTATCTAGTAAATCAACAAAAACGGATGATGGAAAATCATTTTAGGCATCGGTTCATTGAAATACAACAATGTTGCATGAAAATTAGGAGCTCGAACATTAAATCTTGGTTGCCACTTCGACGTATTGTGCCTTAAAATTTTATTTTCATCAAGAAGACCCAACAAAAATTGACTTTTCTTGGAGAAGGAACGAAATCAATGGATGGTGCCTTGAGAATGAATAGGATTACACAAATTCAACGACCCTCTGGTAGAAATACTGGAAATATTAATTTCTTTACCACAAGAATTGAATTCGTGAACGT